>JAMLFT010010977.1:0-11421 GCA_026544285.1 Pachyrhizus erosus
TTGATGGTCACTGGAGATGATCCAATTTCATTTGAGGAAGCTATCAAGAGCAAGAAGTGGAGAGATGCAATGATGAAGTTGCATTTGTTTCCAATAATACGTGGATAATTGATTTTGGGGCTACAAATCATATGACATCTGATTCTTGATAAATCTCATCTCTTATACCATATTCAAAATAATTCATTTTCACTACTAATGATTCCCCAACACCTGTCACTGGGGAGGGATCCCTATCTTTCACTAATACCAAATTTAAATTATGTTTTGATTGCCTTATCTTTAGATTATAGTCTTTTGTCAATTTATAAAATTTCCACTATTTTAACTTGTGTTATGAATTTTTTTGGCTTGAATATTGCACGTTTAAGGACATCCAAACAAAACACATGATTGATTATAGTAGTAGATAAGGGTGGTTATAGACTACAATAGGTCGAATTTTGTCAAACCCATAACCTAACCCAATTAAAATTCTATTGGTTGGGTTGCTCAAGTTTGTATTTTTTTTTTAAAACCTAACCCAAACCAACATAGTCACAAATGAGTTAGTTTAATTTTGGTCAACGAGGTCTCAAAATTTTAATTTATTTAAAATTTCTAAATAATTTATAAAAGAAGTTAAATAGAAACAAACAATTATAAATAGTGTACAAGTTTTGGTCCACATTTTATTACATCCTAATGCTTGAAAATCTAACCAATACATAACAATTCTATCACTTACACCTAATATATCATTCAATTAATTTGCAACATCATGTGTAATATATATTTTCATCTTATCGTCAATTTGTTTTTTAACCTTACATAATACATACTTAAAAAATTTCATAGAGTTGTTATTACTAATCACTAATAATAATATTTTTAATTTAAAAAATATATACATATATATAAACAATAATAATGATATGAATTCATTTAAAGAAACTAGAATATTTGAATAAGTGAATAATGGTAGTAATAATGATATGAAAATGGAAATAACAACTTCACTAACATCTAAGGAACATGTAGCCTTTTGAGAAATTGTTGTACCAAACAAATAGTTGGATGGGGATGATCCTAATTTAATGGTTGAATTATTCAGAAAACAACTACCACCATAACATAATAAATGTATCCATAAACCTACTTATGAACCTAAAATTTCTAATAAGATTAGATATACAATGAGTCATTGTGTATCTAACCATCATTTGTCATAATCAAATAGTTCATTTACAAATTAATTATCTGTTGTATTTATTTTTAACAATGTGCAGGAGGCTTAAATGGACCCAAGGTGGAGAATAAAGATGAATGAGGAGATGAAGTCTTTATTGGATAACAATGCATAAGAATTAATTAATTGTCTATTAAGAAAGAAAATAATTGGATGTCAATGGCTTTATATAATTAAGTACAAAAACATATGGAATCGATTATACATAAATGTTTGCACCAGTAGTTAAAGTCAATAAATTCAAGTTTTGTTATCTCTAGCAACAAACTTGGATTGGTCATTACAACAATTCAATGTTAAGAATGTCTTTCTTTATGATGGTTTGTCTAAAGAAGTCTAAAGGGATCTTCCTCTGGGGTACAAAATACCAAAAGCATACAATAAGATGTGTAAATTAAAAAAATCATTGTATGATTTGAAATATCTCAAAGAGCATGGTTTAAAAGGTTCACAAAGTCTAAGAAATCATTTCACTATAGTCAAAGCAATGTAGACTATACTTTTTTTCTAAAAAATAACAAAGTAAAATCATTATGCTTATTATATATGTTGATGATATTATAGTTATTGGGAATGATGTTGAAAAAAGAAAAGCTCTTTAAAGTTATTTTTCTAAGAAATTAGTATAAATTTGAGTATTTTCTTTGTCGCTATTTTCTGTCACACTTTATTTGTTTAATATTTACAAATAGTTTATCATCTTTCTAAATGTCTTTTTAAAAGAATTTGTAAAAAACTTTTAAAAATCACACACATTATTCAATCTTTTATAATGTGTTTTCCAATCCTTTAATAAGAACTTATGTCAAGTATCATTTTCATGAAAACTTTAAGAATTAAGCCTTTAACTCTAATAAGTAGCCACACCTCACTCCCATTTAGGTAGACTTTATTAGAAGTGCCTCATAATAAACGCTTTAGTATATACATGTTATAAGTCCATTAAGAACCAATTTCAACCTTTCCCTTTTATTTACTTATGGTCTAAGTACAATAAAAACCCTTGGGATGTATCTATTGTTAAGTACTTGCAATCACACTAATAATGTGTTTTTACCATTGAACTAAAGATTTGATGCTACTTAAGCATGAGTTAAATTTCCATAGTTGGTGACTAATTAGATATAAGCTTAAGACTCATCCACAATAATGTTTTACACACGATATCCCTTGCCAATCCTTTCATCAAAGCATTTGCAAGATTTCTTTTTGTTTTATAAATACTATGGATATTACTCTATTTGCAATGAGATCCTTCACATGGTTATGTCTAAGTTTATTATGTTTGGACTTTCTATCATATACTTGATTATATGCCTTTGATAGTATCAATTAATTATAACAGTGTATGAATATTAATGTCATTGGCTTTGGCCAAATTGACATCTCATACAACATATTTCTTAGTCATTGTGCCTCTTTGCTACTTACAACCAAAGCTATGAATTTTGCAATCATAATGTAGTCAACAATACAATTGTGATTCTTAGAACCTCAAGATATAGCACCTTCACCAAGGGTAAAGACTCACCCACTAGCATCTATATAACCTTTTAACATTAAAGGATATTCACTATAGTGCATTGTCCCTTTCAATTATTTCAATACTTTTTGAACATGTCAATGATACTTACTTGAGTTACATGTATACCTACTTAATCTTCCAATGACATATGTTATATATAGTCAAGTATATATTATTGCATACATCAAACATCCAATTATCTTTGAATATTCAAGTTGTGTTACTGAATTTTCTTTATTTAATACTAAATTGATGTTTTGATTAAAAAATATATAAATAAATTGACATTTAAAATAATTAATTTTTTTATCACTTTCTTTATATAATATGATTGGGATAAACTTATATTATCATAGTTATCCTAATTCCTAGAATCACATCTATTATCCTTAAATCTTTTATGTCAGTTTTTCTAAACAAAAGCTCTTGGTATTTTTCACTTCTAAAAAAAGTAAAAAGATTTTTTAAAAAAACATAAAGACGTTTAGTTTTAAACAAAGAAAATAAAAGATAAAGATATAAATAGAAATATATGATATAGTATCATACTCAACGTGTTCTTCTTAAGTTATATTCGCTGTAATTTTTTTGTCATTAAATTGTTATCTCATCTCCTTTATCTTTATCTCAAGTCTTGCATGATCTCTCTTCTTTTTTTTTGTAAAATAAAAATTTAATTAAATGAATTTTGGAAAATAAATATGTGAAAGGTAAAAGATTATTGAATAGCCGTTATTTGTAAAGCACAGTAACGCTTACGCTAGCAAATTCCATGCAAGACGTAAGCACATACAGAACTTTTTATTATATTTCACTTTATTTTGGGTTATAACAAATACTACTGTGTGCGGCCTCTTTTGCTGTCATCTTTATTTATGGATGTGCAGGGACATTGTGTACAGCTATATGGGGTCTACCAGAGGTTTTATCTTTTCCAAACAATTCACTCATAATTCAAATACATGTCCTCTGTGTATTAAATAACTCTTATCTAAAAAGAAATATGTATCTCTTATAAAAAGTACATATGAAA
Source organism: Pachyrhizus erosus (assembly GCA_026544285.1). NCBI lineage: Eukaryota > Viridiplantae > Streptophyta > Magnoliopsida > Fabales > Fabaceae > Pachyrhizus > Pachyrhizus erosus. The sequence goes on from JAMLFT010010977.1 coordinate 3,787, forward strand.
AACCCATTCCTAAACGGGTAGAGTATTACTTCAAAAGTTCAAGATATTAATAATATTTCTTAAAAATCAATATTATAACTTTGAAGTGTAAATTTGATAATTAAAATTTTAAAAGTTACAAATGTGATAATATGTGTAATTTAAAAATTTTCATTAAGATTTTATTTTCTATTTTATGATTTTCACAGTGTTTTTTATTTTAAAAAAACAGATAATTTCTTTCTATGTTTAGAATTAAGATAAAATATATTAAAGTGTCAATTTAATTTAATCCTTAATTAGATTAAAATTTATTTTATCTCTACAAGTATGCTAAAGTTTGTTTTTAATCGTCAAAATTAAAAAAATTGAAGAGTTTTGATACCTCAATTTTGTAAACATCTTTAATCTTTGAGTTTAATTATGTTAAATTAAGTATTAATATTGTTGAGACAATTTTATATCAAACTTGTACAAAAAATATTTTATTTGATACGATAATTACGTGATGTTGATATGGGAAATGGTAAGTGTTGTATTGTGTTGTTTTAAGAATATTTCTATTGTTAAAAATTTTTAATTTTAATTTTAGTTTAAAAAAATACAAATTTTTATTTTATTCTTTAGAAAATTCAAAGCTTTATTTTATGCACATCACCAACAATATTACTTAGTATTGTTTAAATCATTATTAGGAATTAGAGATATAAAAAAAATTTAGACACATTATATACACTCTTTAATAATTAACAAAGTTACAATATTTAGAGTTTTAATTTAACTCTTTTACATAAAGAAATCTTAGATAAAGTTTTATAATTTTATTGGTTATTGATGGGTGTTATAGAGCATGTATTGTAGGTTTTAACACTTGCTTTAGATTTGAGTCATCCATCTATTATTATAGAAAGACAAAAGGCTCCACTCTTGCTTCTATTGTTAATCCTACATAATAATTTGTACTAAAGTTTTTAAAAATGGATTAACTATTGAATCAATAAATTCAGTGATTGAAGGTCCAATTATCTAAATATAGTTGAACCTTGATTAAATCAACAATAATTAAATAATATTATTTTAGATTTCAATAAAGTATAATAATCAAAATTAAAAATATCATAACGTTAAAGTTTAACAACACACAACAATTGTTTTTCGTATGACTAGTTTAGAGAATTGATCTAATAATGTGTTTCTAGTTGAATTAGCTGGACTACTGGGTATGATCCATTTTAATAATTATGATTTGATTATGTAATTATGTTGATAAGAAAATTGTGGAAGTGAAAAAATGTATTAGAAAATTTAAAAATGACTAAATAAGATTAAAAATAATTAAAAATTAAAATCAAACTTTAAATTTTATCAAAATTAAATCCAGACTTTAAAATTTTTTTAGAAATAAAAAAATATTCTTAAAACACTACGCACAACATTTGTAAAGGGGAAATCATTGAAATTGGCTTAGTAGTGGAAATTTTGGATAATTTACATAGTCTTATATTTTAATTTGTTGTCGTGATAGTAAAAAAATGACAAAATTATAAATTTGATTTCTTTTAATTTTTTATTTATAATTTTTGTTTTTTTAATATTTTTTTACAATTTTATTCTTGTCATATTTTTTAAAAATTGTAATTTTAATCTAGTTCTCTATTTTATATATGCTTATTTATTTTATTTTTTATATTTTGATTAATTAAATTTTAATTGGATTAAAATAATAAAAATAAAATATACGTAAAATTAATAATTAAATTAAAATTATGAATTTTTTAAAATATAAAAAATAAAATTAAAAAAATTAAAATCATGAATTAAAAATTAAAAAAAGACTAAAATTATAATTCATTTAATCCATGAGACTAGCGTAATCATATAAGATTTTGTTGTGTTTACGTGTAAAGAAATATCTATTGAGTAGAATAACTTATATTTAATTTCATAATATATAAAATTTTCTTTGACTAGCGAGACATTAAATTATAATTTAGTTTTAAATTTTTTTACCTGAGATATCCACGAATTCGTGACGTGTAACTTCATCAATTACGTGAATAGTAAATTAACGAAATGAAATTAGTGCCTTAAATTAGATGTGATACATTTCGTATTTACGGAAAAGAAACGATAAAATAAAAACAAGAAGCTGAAATTCGATGGTAAAATAAAAACAAGAAGCTGAAATTCGACGATATATATTTGGTAGTAATATTTTTATCCCAAAAATTAATTGCAGTTTATCCTTGTAATCAGCAATTACCTTAACGAGTTTAGGTGCATGAGCCAAGTTATCATGTGATGTGTGTCCCTTATCATTCGCGTGCCCTTTGGTTTCTTTCTCGCATATTAAGCGCTGAAACTGACGTACCCTCTCTCTCCCTCTCTGTCATACTGTGGGGTCTCTCTCCATGTCTTGTCTTATCACGCTTTCCTCTCTCTCTGGTCCATTTTACTTCACTTCTCTGTCTTTACTCCAACACACTCTCTCTCTGCACCTCGGTTTCTACTTTCTCTCTGTTTAAGAACCCACCACTTCTTCAACTTGTGCCGTTGTTTCATGGACCAGACCTCATAGCTTCTTCTTTCTCATTTGACACACTGACCCTTGGTGAGCATTTCTTCTTCTTTTTGGTTATTAATCATCTGGGGTGCTTCCATTTTTTACATCACGTGTAGGAACCATTTGGGGTGCTATGCTACCTAGTATGCAAAAACTTTTTTTTTTCCCTTTTAAGGTTTTTTTAGCTTGTGCTTTTAAGTTGTGGCTAAGTGGGTTTTGTAGTTTTTTCGTTTAATCAAACGGGTTGTTTTTTTTTTTTGTAAATTTGTTGGTGATGTTTGTCAAGGTTTTGTTGTTTTGCTACGTTCTATTCATTTTGTATGCATGTTTGAGGATTTGCTTCATGTGAATTTGTTACTAGTGAGAAAGTGTAGTGAAGCTCTTTTCAAATTCTGTCTCAGTATGTTGGTGTGCTTTGATGTTATGTCAACATCGTGTTACATGTTTCGGTTTATCTGCCCTTACTTTGGTGTTACTTCAGATTGTTTCGTAGAGTTCCTGAATTGGAGCTGCTTGTTGATTTATTCTGCTACTCTCTGTTTAAATTACCGTCAAGTGTTTAAGGTTAATCGTTATGTCTTTGTGTCTGCTTGCAATTGATATTCTGAACACTCTTTGAGTCACCCTTTAGGTCTGTTTATGAGTTGATATGACTGCATAACTGATGATTGTGTGTGTGGATAATAATCTAATGCTGTGATTGAAGAATTAGGCATGAACTGTTTCTTGTATATGACCTTAAAACCACTCTTGAAATTTCTTTCTTTTACTTTTGGGGGGGGGGGGGGGGTTGTCGGTTCAAGCCACTGGTGCAGTTTTTTTCTCATTTCATGGTTTTGTGATTGTAATGTTAGAAGAGCATGTGAAACTAATTCATGGAAAATGACTTCATGGATTCACTGACTCGAATTCTGAAAGAATAATGTTGTTTCTAGTACTTTGACTAAGAAAAAAACTTGTTACTTTGAAGTTGAGGGTATTGATCCTTGAGCTTTTCTGTTCTTATCACATGATCTCTTACAAAATAAATGTTGTGTGCATTGTTGCTTCTATTAGATGTTTTATTCCATATTAATTTTCATTTTTTATTTCTAACATGCATTTGGAATTGTCTTTTCTTCATTTACCCGAGTTGGATGCCTACTTTGAATATGGTATGAAGGCATTAGTAACAAAAATTCAGGCATTGCCTGATTACTTTTTCTCATGTGTGCACATATGATTAGAAATGGTTGAAAATCTAATCCCCCTCCCCCAAATACTAGTTTGTTTCTCACTGAAACTGTAGTGAATTGATGCAATGAATTGTGCTGAATTTTGTAGAGACATCATGAAGATTTCAAGTTCCAAGCAACTGGCTGTGGGATTTGCTCTTGGAAATGAAGGATAGGCAACGTTGGAGAGCTGAAGAGGATGCTTTACTTCGCGCATACGTCAAACAGTATGGTCCTAGGGAATGGAATCTCGTGTCTCAGCGCATGAACACACCTCTTAACAGGGATGCCAAGTCATGCTTAGAGAGGTGGAAGAACTACCTCAAGCCTGGCATAAAGAAAGGATCTCTCACAGAGGAAGAGCAGCGTCTCGTCATCAACCTTCAAGCAACACACGGGAACAAGTGGAAGAAAATCGCAGCACAAGTCCCTGGTCGCACTGCTAAGAGGCTAGGGAAGTGGTGGGAAGTCTTCAAAGAAAAGCAGCAAAGGGAAACAAAGGGGAATAACTGCACCGTTGACCCTATTAACGATAGCAAGTACGAGCATATACTAGAGAGTTTTGCAGAGAAGCTAGTGAAAGAAAGGCCTTCACCATCATTTGTTATGGCTACTTCCAACAGTTCTTTTCTGCACACGGATGCGCCTGGGCCGGGGCCCGCACCGGCTTTGCTTCCATCTTGGCTTTCAAATTCCAATGGCACTGCACCTGTGAGGCCTCCATCTCCATCTGTGACTCTCAGTCTTTCTCCTTCAACGGTGGCAGCGCCTCCTCCGTGGCTACAGCCCGTGAGAGGGCCAGAAAACGCTGCTCCTCCTCTTGTTTTGGGGAATGTGGCGCCTCACGGGGCTGTTCTAGCGTTTGGTGAGAACATGGTGATGTCTGAGTTGGTGGAGTGTTGCAAGGAGTTGGATGAAGTGCATCATGCTTTGGCAGTGCATAAGAAGGAGGCAGCCTGGCGGTTAAGCAGGGTGGAGCTGCAGCTGGAGTCCGAGAAGGCCGGGCGAAGGAGGGAGAAAATAGAGGAAATTGAAGCAAAGATCAAAGCTCTGAGGGAGGAGCAGACAGCTGCATTGGATAGAATTGAAGCAGAATACAGAGAGCAGTTAGCAGGGTTGAGAAGAGATGCAGAAAGCAAGGAGCAGAAGTTGGCTGAACAATGGGCTGCAAAACACTTGCGTCTTACCAAGTTTCTAGAACAGGTAGGGTGCAGATCAAGGCTCAATGAACCAAATGGAAGATAGAGTGACATTATTCACAATTGGGAGATCTAGTTTGCTCTTACTTATTATGTCTTGAATTTTTATGAACTTTTTAGTTATAGTAGTTTTGTTCCTGTCATTGTTATTCTAAAAATTGTTACATATGGCTATTAATATCCTATCTTTTCATACAACTTGAGGACTTGCATTAGCGGGTGATGTATGTTTACCATATTACATCCTTTATGAATATTGACTTTGTTATCTTTCCAATTTGCTTCAATAATGTTACAAGAATAGTGGATAACATTTAATCCCATCAATTTCAATTTGCCTTACATAAGAGGATTATTGCCTAGAAACCTTTGTGTTTTTTTTTTTCCTATCTCCTCAATGAAATGCTAAGGTGTAAGAGGGGAGAGAAAGGGAGACAGTTCCGGGAAGTGTAAAACATAGAAAGGATGGGATTGGTGAAGGAAAATTGGCACAAGAGAAGGGTTAGTTCATGCCGAAAGAAAAATTATTATGCCGACACAAAAATTATTAGGCAGTTTTGAATCATCATTATTTATTTATTGTATTGATCGATCTATAGGATGTATTTAAGTTCTTAAATTTAAGAAAAAAAATAATTACTAATATTTAATTATGTATTATATAAAAATTGATTAGAATCATAAATAAGATGATAATCATTCAACATCACTTAATAATTTTTTATCACAAGGATTCTTTTAGATTTCTTCTCTTTAGTGTTAGGAGGGTATATGATTGAATAAATTACTCTAAATTTTTATTTGTTTTGTATTTGTTACAGAAAATTCTTTTATTTCTAAATCTACATAAGATATTTTGTCATTTTTTCAGATAGGCTAAACATAAATCTATTTTTTTTTTATGGTGTAGTTTACATAATTTTTAGTTATCGGTCAGTTTTGAAGTATTAAATCGGTGAAATTACTCTTTTTACACACAATTTCTTCTTTAGTTTAAATCTTACACTAACTATCGCATATTTTATAAATGTGTTATAGTTAAAGTACTTCTAATTGTTTCGACAATATAGAGTTAAAGTTTGTTTTGTTGTTTATTCTCTTGTGTCTTTCTAACGTTATTTTAATTATATTTTGTAGTATAGGTAATTAAATTTTCAATTTTTTAATGTTTACGTTCAAAATTTTTATAAAATTTAACAAGGTTTATAAAAAGTTTAAGAAATAGGGAAAGTTATATGTGATGAATTGTTTTGAAAAATAATTTTTTTTGAAGGGAGACAAAAATATAGAAAACAAAAGAATGAAATGTTCTTATTAATTCTAGAAATCAGATAACTTATTTAAAGGTATAAATTGAAACTCACTACAGTAAAAAGTGTTTTTCACAATATTTAAAAATATTGCAAAATTATGAATAAATGTTGCTAATATCCTATTGCAAAATGTTGGATAAGGCTTACAATGTTAAATTCTTTTAACAACATTTATACATGTTAATAATATTACCAACATAGCATTTTGTAACATTTTAAAAATGTTGCCAAGTAAATATTGTAACATTTATAAAAATGATTTTATAATATTTTATAAAATGTTGCCTAAGTTATTGAAACATTTATAAAAATGTTGTAAGTTGTAACATTTTAAGCTTTGGTCCAACTCAAGAAAAAAAACTTCTCCTATGATTTTTACCCATCTTTATATATTCAACAACATATAAACTAATTTTGAAAGTTTTAAGCATTGCATAAACAAAGAACAAACTTAAAAAATAATATGAGATGAGAATATAACCATATATATAATAAGATGTTTTCATTGATTTATAAATTCATTATCTAGGTATGTGATTAAATGATGATAAACCTAATCTAAATGTCTAAACAATTAACACAATTAATGAACAACTAAATTGTCCTATTGAAATATTTTGTTAAAAAATTTCAAATGACAATTTATCAAAACAATTAGTAAGTAAAAAACACTCTAAATTATTACATTGTGCAACTTTGTTGGATCTAGATTGAGAAGTGTGACAAACTCTTTAATATTATGTATCTTTTCTTAACTCAAACACTCATAGAAAACTCTACCCTTGTCTATCTTTTTCAATATCCAAACTTCATCAAACAACTAATAGGATGATACTTCTTGTACACTACAAGAAGAAAGTAGATATTCAAACTTTAGCATTCAAAAACTTAAAAGAAAAAAAAAAGTTTATCATTTAAGCATAACAAAGAAAGCACACAACATTAAGGAATACAAAATATGACAACATAATTTTGGAAAATAAATGACTTTATGGGTTACAAACAAGGAGAGTGTGACTCTCTATATGTGGATGTCTAGTCACAACAATTTTAGTCCAATTTCTTAATAATTGATTACCATGTTTTTCTAGCATACAATTTTATTCTATAGAATGATAAATACATGATTAAAGTAAACTTGCTAATGTTTTAGTTATCAAAACAAATGAGACTTACAATAGCTTGAATATCGCTTAATTTACTTATCTTTAGTGGCATAAACATCAACCTAGTCAAACTCCTTAATGTACTTTGAGGGGGGGGGGGGGGGGGGGGGTTTAAAACTACAAATCCACTAATATAAAAATATGCAAAAAAAAAAAAAAAAAAAATTTTTTCTAAAAAAAAAAAAAAAAAAAAAAAAAAAA
>JAMLFT010010978.1:0-11420 GCA_026544285.1 Pachyrhizus erosus
CGTGTAATTTTTAAAATAAAATAAACTAAAAATAATTTTTAATTTAATTTTAAAATATTTTCTCATTTATTTTTAAAATAAAAAAAAATTATAAATTATTTTTAATTTTAAACTATCACATTCTTCTTAAATTTAATAATATTTTTTTTATATAATTATCATTATCTACATCATTATCACTATCACCTTCATGTAACTAGTATTATCATTACTAACATTATTATTATTATTATTATTATTATTACCATTATTGTCATTATTAATATCATCATTATTAGGATTATCATCACAGTTATATAAATTCATTTTTAAATTAATTTTAATAAGATAAAATATTTTTTTAAAACTAAAGATTAATTGTTTTTTTAATTTTTTTAAAATTTATAATTAAAAATCATTCCAAACAAGACACGTACGTGGATAAAATAAAAAATAATCTTACATTATATAAACTAAAAAAAGTTATAAAAAGCTTTTTTTTAGAGTTTTTTTAAAAAAAATCAAGATATGTCCAAACCCAAACAGACAGTTGGAATTTGAAAATAACAAGTTTTCTTTATTTGAAAGAATGAAAACATTACTGAGAATGAAAAGTTTTGATTGCGAAATTCTTGAAGATGAGAGGGACGTCCCTTTTCTTACTTCAATCCTAAGATAAAAAAAAAAAAAAAGATAGAATTTAAAAAATATTCCACTAGTTAATATTGAACATTTCAACCATTATTAATAACCGATAATGTTGAAGAAAAGGAAATTTGGCTAAGTCACTTGTCAGCCACCACCAATTGCCCATGGTGACCGAAGCTTGTTCCTAATTAGATTAGATTATGAAAATTAATATAGCAAATAGTAGCAGAATATAATTGTCATCGATAGTGACGTGGGGATGATTGGTTGATTATGTAATAAAAGAGACTAATTAATCTAATCATGACAAAGTAAAACATAATATAAAAGTGTGAAAATCTAAAAAGAGAAACATTTTTCAAAACTCAATTTTAGAAGAGAATTCTTCTTTCTAGATTTTTTTTTTTTTTTACCAAATAAGAAACAAGCATTTTCAATTTTTTTTTATATAAAACCTCTTGTAAACAAAAATGTATAATCCATACACCTAACCTAACATCTCATTACAAAATTTTGGCCATCCGTTTCTTTTCATTTTGTCATTCCTTCCTCTAAAAAACACAAAAATAAAAAGAAAGAAAGAAAAGTCTTATTTTCTTTTCCTTTATGCTAAGATCCTTTGGTTGGCAACAAACGAAACGAATCAAGTAGCTGCTTCAAAAACTACGGGTAGAACAGTAGAGAGGATTTACCAATTTATTTAAATAGAAGAAATGGAAGAGAGAAAAATGAATAAGGGGACAATATTATTATTGTCTGAGATGTATAATTTCGATCCAACTTTATTAAAGTGCAAAATACATCTTAAAGCAAAGACATTAGTCACTGATTAACGAACTGAACTATGTTTAATTTAAACATGGTTATCTACCTATGTCTGGAAGAGCATTAGCAAAATTAATTTTTAATATGTTTGGTTTAATATTAGATATTCTTAGATCTATCTGTCTATCCTATCGCGTCACGTTGTAGCTTATGCATGAATATAGTAGGATTCAACATGAAAAAAAAAAAAAAAAAGAGGGAAGAAATGCATATATCAACATGCAAACAATCACCAATTTTGAATGAAATTGATTTTAATTAAATTAAATTTTTAAATGATATAATTTAGATTTGAATAGTTTTAATTTAAATATAAATTAATAATAAAACTTTTTTTTAGAAAAAATTAATAATAAAACTTAGTATAAATTTTTTTATCTAATTTAAAACTATTTAAAGTTACTTTTACTTCAACATTAATTTTAGACTCAAAAATAATTTATCATTATGGAACTAATAAGATTATAGGAAAGAAATGTTTTTGTATTTCTTATCATTTTGTACTAACACACTTTCATTATCTTTAAAATTTGCTTATACATAAACTAAATTGTAAATACTTATATATAAGTTAATTTTAATTTATAAAAAATATTTTATTTTATTTTTATATTTGAGAATCCTATTTTCAGTTTTTATTAATAAACATACATGTATAAAAACAAAATATATTTAACTTCCAAGATTAGCCCTGCCAAGGTGCTTGAAATTCACATTTAACCTGACTTTTACATGTCTACTTACTAAACCTGGTCCATAGAAGCATAGCACGTATGATTCAATTGTGAAAGTTGTTATCTTCTTCACATTCTTGATGGTTCGGGCTTTGCAATTGGAACATGAATAAACCTGCCATAAAAGAACTAAACCATAAAACAAGCTTCCGAGTCTTGTGGTACACAAATTGCAATAATAAAGGCAGAACAAGTTGAAATTGAACTTGTTTGCAATCATGGGAATAGTTTACCTGAAGCTTCATAATGACACTTCACGTGATATTCAATTAATGAATGTTTCTACTATAAATTCCAACATCGCTCCAAGAGATGGTATCACATCCGTACAACTCTAAATATGACTTGAATCATATTCGAAGACTTGAAATTTTTTTAGTTGAAAAGCCTTTGGAAAAAGGAAATATGCACGAATAGATAGGTTCTGTTTCGAGGATGTCTTTTTGTGGATACCCCATGAAATAAAATATATAAAACATAGAAGCAATATCTTCATATAGTTGGCATGAGTTCAAATCAGATTTGGTTTGGAACATTTACAGTGATATCTATGCATAGAATTTGGTCAATACCCCATTTCATCGGTTGAATTTGAATTTGAAGATTCTAACATTAGATTACTGTGGGTAACCGATTCGGGATGCTACCAAATTATGCTTACTTTTAGGATTTTTTACAGTAAAAAGGATGTACAAAATAATAGAGAAAAATTGACCACACTTGAGGATGAGTAACAGAGTACAACAGCAGCAGCACCCAGACGAGAATTTTTTACTTCTCTAAAATAAGTAAGAATAAAGTAAATAATTTTAGTAATCGCTAAGAAAATCAACAATTTATATTTCAACTCATTCATGATTTTTGTTATATGTGCACATAACATTAATCATTGATTTTTGATCGACAACTGAAATTATTTAATGATTTGCACACTTTAGAGTAGCAGGATACCAAAATGCACATATGCATCTGCAAATACGGAGCAAGAAGGTGGAGTGTGGAGAGTGGGGGAAATGATGATTTAGTGACAAGAGGAATTCTAAGAACATTTTCTCAAGCAATTAGTTATCAAAGGGTATCGTAAATTCAATGAAGTGGAAGGTTTGCATTAGGCTTTAAACATATGACTGCCTTGCAGTCGTTAACATTATGGGATCTTCCAAACCTAGAATTCTTGCCTGACTGTTTTGGAAACCTTGCCTTGCTTCGTGAATTGAACATTGGTTACTGTTCTAAATTAATGTGTCTTCCAACTAGCCTCAGCTTTAGCAGTCTAAAAAGGTTGAGTATTTACTGTTGTCCTGAGCTAAAGAAGCAATGTGAAATGGAAACGGGACAAGACTGGCCAAAGGTAGCTCACATTCCCCATATTAGAGTCCGAATATTATGATTGTTGTAAAGGTATATCATATTCCTAGTTTCCTACATATATCTACTAATAAGTGAATAACGTTCCCCTTCCATGTGTGGCTTTTAATATCACTTTGCAAACTGTATCAATGTCAATCTATATCCGGTGTACTTAGAGTTGTAAAAATTCAAAGGATACAATGTTGTTTTCATGAAATTGCATTTTTATGCAGAAACTGAAATTTATATTCTTCCTTGTGATCAGAAAACTCTTGGGACTTTGTGATCCAAAATTTGATGCTTATGGCAACCCATTTGAAGATTTCAGTGCTTCTTCCTTTCAGTTACGTTCACAATGAACTATATACTCTAAGCTTCGACAAACATGTAGTTGTACAATACATTTGTTTGTATTTTTTGCTCCTTTGTTTATTTGACCTTTTTTAGTCATTTTATAAATGTATTAGAAAGTGAATTTGTATATTTGCTATCTATTTTTCAGCATAAAAACGTTGAGGTCTTGTGTTTGCATAATTTAAACTGTCAACTTCATCGGGACTATTTTTTGTGATTGTTAATGAAAATAGAGTATTTTCTCTTTTATCTTCAATGCTTTCAACATTTACAATTTTCATATTCTCAAGAGGTGATTTGATCTTTTTATTATGTAACGGCTAAACAATGCTGAATATACTCCTATTAATTAGCTCAGGGTTCAGACTTGAGTATTTTTAATCACCTTGATGATCCAACTTCATAACATAGTTATCCGACCTCAGAGTATTTCTCTCTTGATTTCAAGCTCTCCTCAAGCCGTTGATAAAGAAGAACTTTCTACAGCAAGCATCACTAAACAAGAAAAGAACAGGGCATCCAAAAGCAGACCTTTTTTTGGTAACATCTAAAAGCACATTTTGAACATTTAAGCAGTAATCCAGCTTATACATTCCAAATGTGATTGTAACAGACCAAAACATTATGTCCGTACTAATTTACAAAGCTCATTATTTTATTTGAGAAATCCCAGAGAACTTTTTTGTTCTTTAATTTTCCTTCCATTACTAATGTTTTTCTTCTGTGATTCATTTTATATAAGAAATTATGTTGATCAAAGTTTTTTGGTTCGGGTGATTGGTACTAATTTACATGTAGACTTATCTAGAAAGCAGCACCCAGAGGAAAAAAAATGTCGTTTGCAAAAATCAAAATACGTCTTATTTTACAAGGTGGAATGCAGAGAAATAGCAGGAGAGCGTTGCACCTCAAACTTGCAACTCATTCAATTAAATGCATTTTCAGTTTTGTATGAAAACGAAAATAGCAAATGACCAAAGCGAACGGAACGTTAAGTTTTTCAATAGCAAAGTATAAGAATCAGACTACATTCAAAAGCCGTGATTGATCACCAACATGTCCATGTTGTCTGCAAAGATTCCAAATCAGTAAGGTTATAGTTGGTTTGACGTTCAGCCATTCTTACCAATAGTCTCGGCATGGATGACAGTTTACACCTGCTTCAAGATTCTTAGTTATTCCAAGGGCAGTAGTATCAATAAGCCCATAAGCAACAGCTATCGTCTCCTCTCACTTTGAAAACTAAGTTTCTCTTCATAATTCAGATCATGCAAAACCGATTCTGATTCTGTATGTGGAACTAACCCAACCTCCTTTAACCTTCTTTGAGTTCTTTCTAATCTCTGAAGCTCATTGAGAACATTACTAAACGTTACTAATCACTAGTTTCAAAATATGAGCTTGGGCCTTGAAACCCATAAACATTAAAGTAAGACAAAATCAATACATGGATAACTACCAAGTTAAGCCGCTCCGGGGAAAGTGTGTTGACTCAGCATTTCAGCGCCAAATTCTTCAAATACATGTTGCCCTAATTACTAGGCAACCAAAGGAGCATCAAAATACTACCACCGTAGCTTGAAGCACCCAATCAACGCCTTAAATAGTTACGGTAAAAAATGACACCAATATCGTGGGATTAATTAACATAATATAAGAGTAGGAAACAGGAGCAATACACATGGTTTTCATTCTATGATTTTCTTCAAAACTATTTTCTGGTCAATATCAATCAAGGATGTTCAAATCTTTTAGGCTGGTGCTTAACAATTAGATTCGATGAAAAGGATTAGTTTATACATAAATTTAGGTTAGAATGAGTCAAAATGATTTATTTATTTCTAACTAAAAAACAGTAGTTCAAATTTGTAAATTTCACACCTTTGATTAAAGAATCAAATCTAAAACAGTTGCATTTAAATTTGTGTTTCAAGTTTTAAAAACCCAATAAGAAGCTAAAATCATTATAATATGAATGCAACGACCATGTGAAGATATTTTGGTCAATACTCAATAGTTTGGACAATAGTACAAGTGTGTAGCCGCTTAATTATTTTGGTTTCGTTGGGAATTGGGATATATTGTTACAAGAGTTTTCTATTTTTCATATATACGGACACTTAATAAAATATTTCATCTATTTTCCATTTTTGTCCAGGGGACCTCTTATATATTAATTTAATGACAACCATCCTTGAAGACTGAAAGATTCTATTGAAAAACACAGCTATAAGTTATGAAAAAAGTGCAATCAAGATCAGCAACTTGCAACTTGTTTCCTCATGATTGACTTCTTGTATAAAAAACTCAATTGACAACCAGTATTGAAAGTGATTGAATCAAAATTGAATAACATGATTATTGTGAAGTCATGTTGCTTAGTTACATGTAAAATATTCGGAATCTCATTAAATTATTTGAGCGAGCGGATTATTTAATATTATATTGTGAAAGTGATGTAGCAAAATTAATCATTAAATTTGCCCCCTACCCCAACACGAATATTTGATTCCAAGTATTATATATATGCATAAAGATGCTTTGTTCTGATTCATTATTGCAATGCAACTAGTTGTTGAAAGTTGATTGAGTTACTTGGAAGAGAAAAATGGCAAGAAATGGCGAGACAGCTGCGATAGGAATCGATTTAGGCACGACATACTCATGCATTGCAGTGTGGTGGCATGATCGAGTGGAGATCATGGTGAATGACCAAGGGAACAGAACAACACCCTCTTATGTTGCCTTCACTCACATCCAAAGGATGATTGGTGATGCTGCCAAGAACCAGGCTGCTACCAATCCAACCAACACTGTCTTTGGTAAAAAAACTAAACCTATTTTGCTTATGGTTTATGCTCAAAGTCCTTCTTCCACTTGTTGCATGCCAATTAATATATATATGGCATTTCATATATATATACACATACTAGTATTGATTTAACTTGTGAGATGAAAATCTCAAAGGGTTAGTCCAGTATAGTAAATATTTTATGCATTCGAACCTTGACTCGTTTTTTTGAGTGAGATAAATGTAAATTCCTCTCTGTATTTATATATATACACTGCTTAGGGTAAGAACGGCATGAAGAGTATATATTGTCCTAGGTTCCAAACTTGTATATTTCTAATATATCATGTGTATGGAATGAGGATGCTTCAATAAGACTAAAAATGAGTTTTTGAGAATGTGCAAGTTTTAAAACGAAAATTGTTTTGTATTTCTTAACATAACAAACATTTAAGACGGTTGAAAATACAATATAGTACACTTACACATCACCAACAAATTTTGACCAATTAAATGTAGCATATAATTGCTTTGTAAGTAGCACTATGCATGGTGAGGTAGTCCGACATCATAGTTTTAGGATGGCAACTCAGTATACCTTGCTAGCTAATTGCTATTGCTACATACGGTCACACTTCGGTTTGGGTCTTTGAATTTGTTCCCTCGTGCTTCATTACCCTCCTTTCTTGCTGATTTGGGAAAAATCATTCAGTGTAACGTAATAAAACTAACACACTTTTTTTTTTACTTTATTTAAAAAGTTTGAATGCGTTTTTTATTATTGAATATACACATAAACTTTTGAGTTTTTTTTTTTTTTTACAAAGACAACACCTTTTTTAAAACTTAATAAAAATGCAACTATGAAAAAGAAATCTTAAAAAAAAGCCTTGTTCTGCTATGACAAAGTTGCATATAAAATAGTTATTTTCTGTTAACTTTGATACTAAATAAAAAAATTACAAGCAGACGGTTCTTCTCCTGTTGCAATTATTGTATATACGGATCATATGGATCACTAGCTATGCAAGCTTTTGAAGTTTTCAAGTCAAATCTCCTTAGTATCACCCAACCGCATGAAAGTCGTCCTCTTACTCTTGTACAGGATAAAACTTAGTTTAGAGAATTAAATATGTAATTTTAATCATTAATAAAAAATTAACTATTATTAATATATTTTTATCTTCTAAAATATACTTTAGTACACTTAAAAAAATTCTATAAATCTTGTGATATTATATTGACTATTATTATTCTATATATGATTAATTATAAGCTAAATTCATATGCATAATCTTAAATTATTTGATAATTTTTAATTTTTTTTTCTTAATTTGACCTTTGAACTTGTATTTTGATTTTTAATTAGATCCCAAGATTGAAAAAATAACAATTTAAGAACCTATTCAAAGTTATCAAAAACTTATATAGTAATTTAATCTTAATTATATCATATATCCCAAATGTCAATTATTATATGAGAATGGATAAATATTTTTGAAAATGAATATCACATAAGTTCTCCTTTAAACATTATTAGGATTTAGATTTAAATACTTTTGGAAATGAATATCATATCAATTTTCCTTTAAACAGTTCTATTTTAGATTACAACATGTGTAGATATACGTTAGGACTTAGGCTCAATAAGTTCACATATAGTGCTCTTTTTAACTTTTATTTAGAAGCTAAAAATTATTGCCGAGCTTTTACATGAATGTAGTGGACTCGGAACGTTTTAAAACAAACATGTTATTAGCAGTTGAATCTCACCCTAAAACATAAGAATTTAAATGTTACACTCAGTGTAATTTTTTTATTCTGCTAATCCATTAGAAATTATTGTTATTATGATTAATAATCATAAAATTTAACAAATTTATTTATGTGATAGTTTGTGTTGGAATAAAAATATAATTTTTTTTATATATAAGGAAGAAAAACAAAATCAACTACATCATATGACGGGAAACAACAACCCTGGCATCTTGCAGGAGATGCAAATGTAAAATAGGATTAGGTATCATCATTATATATAAGGATTTATTAGGTTGTTACCGTTGTGGTCCCAACATTTTGATTGTTGATAACCGCCATTAAGGGCTTTGTGTTCTGATTGCAATGGTTAAAAATGCAAAGTCATATGGCAAATGCAATTTAAAATACTATATCACTGATTATAATGACACTATTTTATTTTGCAGATGCAAAACGGCTAATTGGGAGGAGATTTAGTGATCCCATGGTTCAAAGTGATATGAAACTATGGCCATTCAAAGTTACAGCTGATGTTAATGACAAACCAATGATTGCTGTTAATTACAATTGTGAGGAAAAGCGCTTTTATGCAGAACAAATTTCATCCATGGTTCTGGGAAAGATGCGAGAGATTGCAGAGTCTTTCCTTGGATCAACAGTGAAGAATGTTGTTATCACTGTGCCCGCTTACTTCAATGACTCTCAACGTCAAGCTACCAAAGATGCTGGTGCTATTGCTGGCCTCAATGTTCTGCAAATCCTCAATGAGCCCACAGCTGCAGCAATTGCGTATCGCTTAGAAATGAAAAATTGCAATAAGGAAAGGAGAAATGTTTTTGTGTTTGATCTTGGTGGTGGTACTTTGGATGTATCTATTCTTGTATTTGAGAAGGATGAAATCCAAGTTAAGTCCATTGCTGGAGACACTCACCTTGGAGGAGAGGACTTCGATAACAACATGGTGAACCATTGTGTGAAAGAATTTCTGAGAAAGAACAAAATAGACATTCGTGGAAATCCAAGAGCCCTTAGGAGGTTGAGAACTGCTTGCGAGAAAGCAAAGAGAATACTCTCATCTGCTGCTGTAACCACCATTGAGCTAGAATCTTTGTATGAGGGTGTTGATTTCTACACATCAATAAGCCGAGCAAAGTTTGAGGAACTCAACAAGGACTACTTTAACAAGTGTATGGAGTTTGTAGGGAAGTGTATTGGATGCTAAGATGCACAAAACTAAGGTTGATGATGTTGTCCTTGTAGGTGGCTCTACAAGGATTCCCAAATTGCAGCAACTGTTAAGTGACTTCTTTGATGGGAAAGATCTCAGAAAATGCATCAATGCTGATGAGGCTGTTGCATATGGTGCTGCTGTCCATGCTTCTATGTTGAGTGGTGAGTTCAGTAAGAAGGTTCAAAACACTTCACTGAGGGAAGTAGCTCCTTTGTCCCTTGGGTTGCAAACAGATGGAGGTATCATGAAAGTAATCATTCCTAGGAATACTATCATTCCTACAAAGATGGAAGATGTACTCACGACACATCTTGATAACCAAACCCAAGTCTTGATTCATGTTTTCGAGGGTGAGAGGGAAACAACTAGAGGCAACAACTTGTTGGGTAAGTTTGTGCTGGAAATTCCTCCAGCTCCGCGGGGTGTTCCTCGAATCAGTGTTTGCTTTGAACTTGATGATGATGGCATCTTACACGTCTCTGCCAAGGAAAATTCCATGGGAATAACCAAGAAGGTGACCATAATTAATGACAAAGGAAGGCTTCCAGAGGAAGAAATAGAGAGGATGATCTTGGAAGCAAACAAGTACAAAGCTGAAGATGATATGTATAAGAAGAATGTAGAAGCAAGGCATGCATTGGAGAGGCATGCATACAACATGAGGGATGCTATAAACAACAAGGAGATTAGTTTGAAGCTTTCTCCAGAAGACAAGAAAAAGATCAATGATGCAATTGATATTGCCTTACAATGGCTTGAGGTCAATGAGGATGCAAAACAAAAAGAATATGACAATATGCGGAGCACTCTTTCCAACATTTTTGATCCAATTATTATTGTGATGATAAAGGGGGAGAATAATGGCGTGCCTCCAGGTGTTGTTGCTTGCTCTGGTAGCAATTATGGTAAGAATCGCTTATTATCAATATTGGCAAAATTTGCTCTCCAGGCAGTGTATTCAGCCGTTACAGGTGATATCATTGGGTTTACTTCCGTGATCGTTGACTGGTTTTCAAATTAGTTAGCTTATTAAAACTTGATATGATGTTGCATTTGAACTGACTGAATTGGTCGGCATAGAGATAGAAAATCAATAATAAGAAAACATGAAAAATCATTTGTACTGCAGAGAAACGGGCTGATAATCTTTTGCTAGCTCTTATAGAATCTTTATCTGGCCTAGTATTCTTGTTCATTGACAATTGGAGCCATAAGTTAATATATTTATTTACACATACGTTTTAGTCTCTTCGTCAATATATCAACACATGCAAACAGGAGAGCAGAGAATAACAGCATAGAGGAGACATACTAGGAAGTGATAAGTCAAATTAGTGACCACGAATGAAATGAATGATCCTTGCCAAAAGCAATCAAGAATAAACTATTCAATGCAATTGGGTTTAGATAACAAGACAAGGAAATTGAAATACAGCAACATTGGAATAAGCATATGTTTTGGTCAAATACATCATACATTCATACTAATCAGTAATTAATTATATCATTTGGCTTGTATTTACAAAGAGAGATATTAAGTGGAGGATTTTTCATACCGAATGTCTTCTACTCTTATATATTGAATCTGATGTAACAAATTCTCTTTCTGGTTTGGAATAAAAACAGACTCATTTTTCAAGAAAAAAAATCTCAAATTTTCAACTTATTAATTTCATTTTCCATTTTTTAGTTGTAAAATTTGTTGTTATCATATCTATAATTATAATTTTACTTTTACATTAGATCGGAA
>JAMLFT010010979.1:0-11418 GCA_026544285.1 Pachyrhizus erosus
TTATAATTGTTTAGTTTATTATATTATATATATATATATATATATATCATAGATAACAGTTCATAGATGTTTTTTATTGCATAACTGTTCACAGATAATTTAAAACCCATTCTAGTCAAAATATTTGGCAGAGAAATATTGGACTCGAGGCCCGAGGCCCAAGGCCCAACAAAGTAAAACACACCAGACCCTAATAGACTAAAATCCTAAGGACCCGACCCATCTAACCAGGTTTTCTGTTAGCTCATGACGTCACTAAGAATGTGAAACGTCACAGCACAAAAATGGTAGAGCGGGAGGTAGGCGGCGGCACAAGAGAGGTTGACGGCGGCACGGCAGAGGTGGCAAAGTATCGGTCACACCGGATTTCACTTGGGCTTCAGAGTCGTAGCACCCAAACCCCTCGGAAACGCGATTGCAGCCGCCTCGCTCCGCCACTATTACGGCCGCCCCAGCCGCTACTCTATAAAGCAACGCAACAGAGGTCTGTGTCTGCTTAGCAGCTGCTCCGCCTCGTTCTGCCATGATAACGGCCGCTATTGACAAGTATGATATGGACAAAATATGTGTTATGTATGACATTAATTGAATGGAAATCTATAATTATTTCACCATTTTAAATCTGTTGATGCTCTGTTATTTTGTGTTGAGAGTTTTCTAAATCTGTCACTTTCATAGCATAATATTCTGACACAAAATATTCAATTATAAGTTAGAAATTTGGTTGGTTTAATCATAAAACATTATCATATTGCAATCTTCAATAATATGTTTACCTAATAAGAGCCTTTGTTTGGGGAATATAAAAATAAAATCATCATACTGATAGGTACCAAAATTATAGCAAGAGCAATATTGAATATTTACTATATTATAAATAAACTACCTGTACCAGGGTCAGAACCTGATCGTGGGAAGCAGTAGATGAAATTGTAAAACAGAAAATAAAATACTAGGCAGTTAAAGAGTGCTGCTTATTCTCTCCCGAAAGTTCTTGTCCACTACCCCCTTTTTTCTGTCAGTTTCCCACGTTATATATCTACTACTACTATCCCCACTCTCCCATAACTGGTTATAGGCTTTCTCTCTCTACTCAACTTCCTTTACAATATTTCTCTTTTTTCTAGTTTACTATTTACCAAATTTTCTATCAATTTGGGCCTCAGACAGATCCTTATCACATCGATAGCTGATTAATGGAAGTATTATTTTCTGGTTTGTATGCTTTATCTGATACAAACATATTATATGATCAAATATTATTTAGTACATTCACTTAGTGTTGTCAGGTTACTGTCTTTACTCATTGCCAGTGCACAATAATATTTGATGGTTGGGATCTTATAGATGTGTTGTGAGATTGTCTTTCCTTTCTTGCCTATTTTTCAGTTAACTTCTATGCTAAATTACTGGTGGCTTTATAGAAAAAAGATTGTTATGTGGTAACTTATTACTGGGAAGAACTGAGTTTCCTCCGGCTGAAGTTAGAAACATAATTATTGCGAATGTTGCGGGAGTCTGCATTCAGGTATTCTAGTCTTGTGTATGGGAATTGAGAATGATATGCTCTCCTCCATCCCTTCATATGTTATGTACTTCATTTAATGTGTTTCTGTCCCTGGTTCCTTTTGTTGTTTATCATTTACATTGATTTCAATTGCATGATATAATGAAAATCGAAAAAACCATTTGAACTTTGAAGGCTTGTTTTAGGAATAGTTGAGTCCCAATATATTAAATGATTTGTAGGGTTGGTAACCAAATTTTAGTGTTCACTGTATGTATATATTAGAAGCGAACAATTTCTAACAAAATAAAATAATACTGTTAAGTTCTAACAATTACATATAGATAGGTTTTGTTTCAGTTCCTACATTCTAAAAGGCTAGATAGAAATGGTTATACTCTTATGATGTTGTTCTGAGAAGCAAGTACATTGTAATCACAAGTTGTAAGTAGTCTCCATGATCCTGTATGCCTTGTGTACAATTGAAACATGGCATTTGATTCCCATATTTATTATCTAGTGATCTAAAATATTTGACTTGGCTTTTTGTGTACCTTGAGGCAGAGTAGCGCGTGTATCTCAAGACTACTTCAAATATATAAAAAATGTATTTTAATCCATGAAATTTAGAAAAGTCACTATTTTTTTTATAATTTTGTATAATTATAATTATTATTCACTTGCTTTAACACTTAATTTGTTACGAGAGAACGAGGCAGGAGAGAAATTGGGAGAAGAGCTTTTTCTTTATTTGGTTTTAGTTTCTTAAAAAATTATATAAATTTGTTATTGTATAAAAAATTTAAAAATAATAAATAAGTTTATTTAATTAAAAAAGACGGAGAAAAAATTATTTTTTGGTAAAATTTAATTAGAATAAAAATAATTTTTGTACAATTTTTTTCCACTTGTTAAGCAGAGTTTATTTTTTTCATTTCTTTCTTTGTTATTTTTATCCATTCTAACCACATCTTTCTTCCTCAGTTTCCCTTTTACTTGGCATTTTTACTGACTGGGGTAATTTACTATTTCAAAATTACTAAATTAGGGTAGATTTTGAAAATTTAGCCGGTCAAGAATATGTCATGAATGAGAAACACGACTTTAAGTTGTATGGAAATTGATGACTTGTGGATTTTTGTTTTATTTTTATTAAATTTTCTTATAGAGGTCACAAGATAAGACACAACTTGTATTGAAAGTTGTAATTGATTATTTTGACTCTTAATTTTTTATTAGGATAGTGAAGTCCTGAAATAAAGCACGATGTCACTTTTTTTTTTTGTTTTTTTTTTTCTTCAAATTGACATAGCCATATATGATTGTATTTTTAATTTATTTTAAGATTTGGTGAATTTTTTTTTGTTTTTTCCTAATATTATGAACAAGTATTTGTTTTGCAATTTGTTTACATGATGATGTAAAAAAATACTTAAAATTATGCATAAAATTATAATGACAATAAATATAAATAAAAAGTACTTTACAAGATTTGATTAATTTTTAAAAAAAAATTAATAGCAGGATGATGGCCTACACCAAAGTCTGCTTGATGTGTTATGGTCTTTGATGTTGTGGTACTTGATTTTTTGTGCTTTTTTCCTCTTGTTCTACACTCTTTTCGAGATGATTGTTCTTCATTGGTTTGTGTTCTTTTTGTTTTAGGACCAATATTGTTAATTATTTGTTGTTAAAATGAGTATACAAGTTTTTGATGAATGTCATTATCATTATGATTATCGTTGTTTTCATTATGATCATCGTTGTTTTTATTATTATTATTATTATCATCCTCATGAGATGATGAATTATATGCATATAATAGTGTGTTGAAAGTGATAACAAACATTTGAGTGTCTTTAAAAAAATATTTGAACTAAAAGAAACTTAATGAAATGAATATTAAGATATACATGATGAGAATCCTTGTGATTGGAAAAAAAAGCCTACTAGTTGATAGTTATATTGTACATGAGATTGATGATTTTTAGGCATATATCTAGAAACTCCTTTTAGAGATATATTAGGTTATGCATGTGATTGATGATGGTGATGCAAAGGATTATACTAAAAAAATAGAATTACGAAGATATAAATAATGAATAATGATAAGAAAATAATTTATAAAAATGATAAAGTGAACTTACTATCACAATAGATGGTGTTTCCTCACACGATATATGTCATTTGATTTGATGTATATACCATTGCAGTATTCTGAATTTTCATACAGAATACCATTGTCATCTTGACCTTAAACAAGATAATCATTTCAATTATTTTATCTGTTAATTCAATGACGATGATGGTAAGGTCAAAAGTTTTTGTTTTTTCCTTTCATATAAATGTTGTGGAGTTTAGCTAGGTTTGGTGGGTCATTTAGAATATTTTGACATAGTCCAAATTGATAGAGAAATCCTTACACAAACAATTATGGATACCTTAACATTATTAATTAATTGTCTTATTTCGAGTTGACGATAAGGTGTTCACAAAACTTACAAGATATTTGCTATTATTATGGCATATTTATTAATCAAAATATATTAATAACAATTATTAATAACCATAATAGTAAACCATGTTTATATGTAGTCACTTAAATATGATAGTATAAGTTTAACTTTATGGATGAGAATGTTTGTATGACTCATCTCGCATGGCCACCTAATATGAAAATTACATGTGTCATTCTTGATATGACAAGATAATTAATAAAACAAGTTTACAAACTTTATTGGTCATATGTAAGTGGAAGAGGAAATCTGACTTCTTAAACCTCTTCATTAGACTTTGAAACGTGAGACAACGCATTTGATGCGGTTCCAAACCCTTGATTGTATTAGTAACAAACATTCTTCAATATAAGTTCACCGATGTTTAACTGCCTAATTACGAGCTTGATAAAGGAAAGTCAAAATAGCTACACCCAACTATAATTTCTTAGGGTTGACAAGTTTTTTTTAACAAAAATACTCATAAAATGAACTCTAGCTGTCAATATTTCTGACATCATGTTCTCTTTGATATTGTTATTCTGTGGAATGTCAGTAAGGTCTAGCAAGCAAGACATATATCACCAATATTGACACTGGTGATAGGCAGTAAGTCAATATTGGGGTCAAACTGATAGACTACATCAAATATTATGGTTGTCTTGCCATATGGAAACTGAAATACGTGTTTTGGTCCTCCAAAGTTCAACTAATGCTGTTATTAAATGATAATTTAGTTATAACATTATCAAAATCAACTTCATTTATTTAGTGTCAGACACATTCATTTATTTGGTGTAAATGCTTAAAAGCTCAAATAGAATGACACCTTGGGCGAATCAATCTTTCTTCACCATCGTACACTTTAGTGGAAATATGGTTGTCTTGAAAGTGCAACAACGAGCCATCAATGGATCTAGGTTGGACATGTGCCAGTTTTGCGCATAAATAATGTTAAGTTTTTGTGTGATTTAAAAATAACAACGAAATAATTTATTATAAGAATTAAATTTACCTACAAATAAATAACTAAATGGACATTACATTCAATTGAATTTTTTTTTTCAAGATTATGTTGATACCTGCCTCACCAAAGTGTTACTTCTAAATGTGTAACATGATGTGAATTAAGACAAATTTCAAATTTAAAAGAATGAGTAAGTTCAAAACTGAGATTATATTCACATGCACTCTATCATTTTTGTTGCAATTGACACGAATCTTTAATTAACTATACAAAAATTATGTGATTCCTTCCTTGCGTGCCTTCAAAATAATAAACAATAGTAGGAATTAAAAGTAAAAGAAAAGTTAAGATTTTCTACTCATGTGCACTCACTTCATCTTTTACATTGTCTCCATCTTTTGAAACTATTAGTAGTTAATTATAAAAAAAAGTAGTTTTCAAATGCTTATCAAAATAGGTGTGACAATATGCACGTTGTGAATAACTTTTATGAAGACATGTCATTTGAATTAAAAGAAACATTTGTCAATGTAATTAAACAATTTCATTTTTTACATACTTTTAATTATGATGTAGAAGAGAATAAGAGTTACAAGTGTGTTGATAAGTGTACACAATGTGGTAATGAATGTGAGTGGAGGATTAGATAATACATAAGAAAATTCTAGCTTATTTTTAGAATTCAATTTATAAAAATAAGTTAGCTTATAAATTGTTAGCATTTTTTTTTATCTTCATTAATTTACTTGAGATACACTTTATCTTTTTAATTAAATAATTAATTATATTTTTTATGTTATTTTACATTTATTAACTAACTTATTAGTTAATTTGTTAGGATTTAAGAAGAAGGGAGAGTTAGTTAAAGTAGTTAGACTATTAGATATAAATGAATTAGTTAGTAAGAGGGGTTTATTAGTTATAAATAGAGGAAAAAGGATAGGGGATAAGAGGGAATTTTGTTTGTCATTATAAATTGAGCTTTAGCTCTTTATGAAGGGAAAATCCTTGGGGGAAACTTTTCTCTTTTATTTACTATTTTTCCTTTCTACTATTTAATAAAAACTATTTTTTTTCCTTTCTAATTCTTGGTTTCTAACAATTGGTCCAACCTGCCAGATTTTTGAGGGAGAACTAGTGTTAAGAGATGGAGGAAGTGCAGATTTGAGCTAAAGAAAGGGGAGTTGTCAGCATTTGTAGGGACAGACCCAATTGGTTGGATTGCTAGGGTTGAAAATTCTTTGAAAATTAATCAAGTGTTATTTTATTGTGCAATTCAATTTTCAAATTCCAATCTTGAGAAAAAGGTTAAGGGAGTTAGTTAATGTAGTTAGACTATTAATGAGTTAGTTAGAGAAATTTATTAGATATAAATAGGAAAAGAAAGATACAAGAGAAAGGATTATTTTGTTTGTCATTGTAAATTGAGCTTTGGCTCTTTGTGAAGGAAACATCCTTGGAAGAGAGTATTCTTATTTTCTATTATTTTCTTTCTACTATTCAATAAAATCTTCCTTTTATTTTCTTTTATAATTCTTGGTTCCTAAGATAATTTTATGAAAAATATTTTCAATTCAATCAACTAGCTTATAAAGTTTTAGTTTTTCAATTATCTTATAAGCTAATTTAATAGGTGGTAAGATTGATTTTGCTTGATGCGTCGCATCAATAATCATAATTTAGTGGAAACCTCCAATGTCATCTTCAAAAAATGTAATTCCTAAATTAAATAATAATTTAAATATATTTTTACCTTTATAATTGTGCCATTTTCAATTTTACTTCCTGTTTGAATTTATTTATGTTTAATCTATGTATTTAATAACAAGGTAATTTATAAATTTTGAAAACTAAAAATAATTAAAATATAAGGATCAATTTAAGAAATGTTATATTTCTAGAAGTTAAAAACATTTAATTCTTAAAAAAAGTAATTTACTAATAGTATAAAATAATTTTACATTATCATCTAATTATAGATTATTATATGTGATAAATTTATTAATTTTTTATTTTAAAAATTATATCAATAATGATTTATAATTAGATGACTTATATTATCAGTGCGTGACCATTAAATTCATTCTTAAATCTTTAAATTAAATTCAATAAATTGTTGAATGGAAACATTAATTAGTTATAAACATTCTTTCTTATATAAATAATTAAGGTAAAACCAGAAATAATTTTATATGATAATTTATTCCAATATAAACAAAACATGAACACTTTGTTTCGTGAAGAACTAAGCATTAGCATCAAGTACAGGAACTACTACATCAGAAGGTGGGAAAGCCCCGTGGACTAGTTCTTTATCTCAATATAGATTTTCAATTTATTAACGATAATTAAAGGGGTACTTTTGCTAAGTCTCAAGCTATCACTGATGTTTCCACTGCAAGCTTCTCAGTCCCAGGGCATGCAACTTGTTCTTTTATGTTAGCTTCCCATAGTTCGGGCACTGCCTCCCTAAGGTTGTGAATGCTTTCCATGGCATAATCAGCACCTTTAACCTTGTGGGATCTACCAACCTGGATGTAGCAATCAATGAGTATACAGAGCCTCAAATTAGATCATGGCGGGTTCAGTCTCAATTAAAGGCAATAAATGATAGTTCCTTAAAATAAGTCAGTTTCTACCACATACCAGCACAGTGTGAAGTCCCACTCGTTTTCCAGCTTGTATGTTGCGGACACTATCGTCAAAGA
The DNA here is from genome assembly GCA_026544285.1 of Pachyrhizus erosus. Taxonomy (NCBI): domain Eukaryota; kingdom Viridiplantae; phylum Streptophyta; class Magnoliopsida; order Fabales; family Fabaceae; genus Pachyrhizus; species Pachyrhizus erosus. The sequence continues at coordinate 7,678 of JAMLFT010010979.1, forward strand.
ACAACTGAAAGTGACATAAAGAACCCCATAAAATGTAAGCAAACAAGAAAAAAAGTTGATAAACATTTTTAAGTTTCCATATGGAAAAAATATTTGTTACAATCAACATTTAGTGATGATGTGATATGACATGCATTTAGATATGTCTCGTTAGCAATCCATGAGATAGGATGTAATATGACATATCTAATTGCATTGCGTGTTATTATAAACTCATTTTAAAAATTTATAAAGATTAAAATTATTTTTTATGGATTAAAATTAAAATTTGTTATATATGCAAAGGGTTATCATATTGTCAAAGGTAAAAAATTAGATCATAAAGCTGAAAGGGTGATTTTCCTACAGTTCTTTGCGGGTTAAGGTTGGCTAACTTAAGGGCCAATTCGATGGCATGTTCTGATGGTTTGCAGATAAGTGTTGTCTCTGGCAGGACTGCACTGGGATCAGGTTGAGCAAAATGCCCTACGATATCAAAGATGTCAGAGCTTTTGACACCACTTTTAGTTGTTGGATTTGTGCTCCTTGAACCCACAAATTCTATGTCATCTTCATCATCAGAAACAGTGATCTTGTGGATAGAATTAAGGGTCTCGAAGCATGTGATTCCTTCAAAGCAGCTTTCCAACCCAAGTCTTTCAAGTACCTTAATTGTATGCACTTTGTCAGAGTTTGTGAAGATCTATTTACAAAAACAAGTGTTGAAATTACAGAGAATTAATTAGATAAGGAAAAAAAGAGAATAAGCTGACGAGTGTGATTTGAAATTAATACTAGACTGATAATCCTGATTAAATAACGTGCATTGAAATCATAAAATATAATAAAATACGGAGTTAAGTATGATATTGGTCTTTGAAAATATTATAATTTATGGTTTTATTCAACATAAAAATTTTGGTTATAAACAACTTACAATCTTCCTATAGGGCAGACTCAGCAGCATATTCCTCAGAACTGGGTCTGGCTTTAAGTACTCATAAGGTAATTTCCCATGAACAAAACTGTCAACAGAATTTCAAGAGTATGTCACCATTTCAAAATAAATGCAAGGATTGAAAAAAACTCAATCATTACCCATTTCAAAGTGATGGGGCAAAACAAAGAAGCAAAAGTACCTGTAGTAATCTTCATGGTCAACGTCATAACCAATTGCCTGAATAGAAAATGAAACATAAGACAAAAAATAAGTAATTAGTATTTTCAGAATTTAGCAGTTCAAGCTTATTTAACAGGAAGTGATAAGGAAAACAAGGAAATCATACCCTCAGACCAGCAATAGTAGTTCCATAGTTGTTGTAAAGGAGGTTGATCAAATCATTAGTTTTACTTGGTTCTATGCCAAGCTTTTGGACAATGTAGTCTAATAAGATCAATGACTCATGTCAATAAATTCATCAGCAATTATGAATACATTAATATGAGAAAATTGTAGCACAAGTGTGGCATAGCTCCTTACCTTTAATATTTTGGTCAACTGCATTTATAAGACCAGAATTGAGGGGATACAAAGTATCATCTAAATCTGCAAAATAATTGTAGCAGCATGCACAAATATGAAATTTCCAATTGGATACTAGAAAAATGTTCTGGTTACAAGGCTTACCAAATAGAAGGCAATCATATTTTGGTCTATGAGCCTGTTGTGTGATCTGGTTCTCATTCTCCATTTCCATTAGAAGACTGAAAATCTTAACATACAGGACAGAAAACAAAGTGAATAGTAAGTTTCATCACAAATGGAACCCACCAAAATATATATGGGAATTCATTTTGATTCTCAATATATAGTTAAAATAAATATAAAAATAAAAAATAACACTTTTCTGCAGTGCATGTTTTTGAGCATTACAATAACAAGGTAATAAACATGAGGGAATTTCTAAATAACAAGAGTCATGGTATTTACTCTAAAATTCAAACACTTGATCCATGCTAGTCCTAAGAAAAATCTCAAGACCATACTCATTGTAATCGTGGAGTACTAATGTCAATTATTGCTCAATAACTGAAAAATAAAACAAAAAACCAAAATGTGCTCTAAATGAAAGAACAGAAGAGTTTATACACATGTAAATCCTGCATTTGGAAGCTTTTCCATTCTTAAATGCAAGTAATTTTTATGACAATCAAGATGCAAGTAATTGAGAAAACACAGGATGCAAGTAATTTTTATGCAGAAAACATCACATTAAATTGACAAACTTTATGGCTATCTATCTGAGATAGCTTAAGCAGAAAATGGAAACTTTTTACTGTCTTAAAAATGCTAAGGACCCCTTGATTCTCTTGAGCCTTAAAATTTTGCAATCTGAGCCAACCTTACGTTCTTGCTAGGTTCACTTTTTTCCTTCTAGATAGAGAGACCAAAATCAAACTCTAACAATGCATGCAAGATCTCAAATTGCTAGAATATATAATGTGAAATTGATGTGTTGGTGGTAATGGAAATAGCCATCAGGTTCACGAGGAAGTGGGGCAACGCTCTTCCTCATTGCTCTTGCATGCTTCGACCAACTAACATGCATTGGTTACAATGAAAGCCCTGAAGACACGTAGCCTATGGTCTTCATCTTTACTTCAAGATATATGCCACCTACCCATTTTCATGCATGATAAACTTAGCTTAATTTTCCCCATTTACTTAAAAGTCGAAATTGAGCTACCCAATCTCAACATATAACTAATATTGTGCTGAATGGGTCTTTTTACCAAAATGGGTAGTTTTCTTTTAAAATTATTAAATAATATACTTTTTAAATGGCATAAAATAAAAATTGGGAAAAATGTGTATATATTGATGATATTTGATACTCAAACATTACAAAAGTAAGGGATGATATTTGATATTCTCACTTAACCTTAAAAATTATGATAAATTCTTAAAAATGAATGACTAAATTTACATTTTTTTTAATATAATTTGAGGATAAAATTTATTCATATAAATATACAAAACTTTAACACGTTTAGTCGAAAATATAAAAATTAAAAAGACATTTTTTTCCCGTAAAAAGATAAAAGCAGAGTCGACTTTCAAAAGTCTGACTTACGCCATAAAGGGCAAATTTTTAAAACTATACTTCTTTCATAATTTTAAAAGTAAATCACATGTTAGTTAAAAGGCCCAGTGAATAAATTTATTAATCAAAAAGATTATCAATGACTATATAATATGAAAATTATTAATGTAAAATACTTATTTCAAATAATTTAATTATCATATACTACAAGTATAAAAAATCTTATATGATTAACTAATTAAAAATTATTAATAAAATAATTTTAAAATAAATATTTATAAAAATTAATAAATTTATCATACATAAAAAAAAATGGATGTATCTTAGTTCAATATCTCCTACCAAAATTGTTGAGGATGAGAGTCTATCAAGAATAAAATATATTTTTATTTTTTATTTAAATTAAATTTTTTATTTTTAGTCTTTCATATTTTTTTATTTTTAATCTTTAAAATTAATTTTAATGGTTAAGTGATAACATAGTAAATATAATTTATGCTTGAAAATTATTCTATTTAAATATTTATATAATTTTTAATTATTACAAATTTTCTGTTAAACTAAAATCTCAAAAATGTTAAAAAAACTCCAAACACCAATTTTTTTAAAACAAGCAAAAATGTTATCAAAGTAAATATTTAAACTTTAAAAATTTGAACGCTTAGAATCTATCAAAAACTTAAGAAAAAAAATTTCACATATAATTTATATTCATCAT
>JAMLFT010010980.1:0-11417 GCA_026544285.1 Pachyrhizus erosus
AGAAGAACCAAAATTACATATTAAAAAAAATATGCTGATCAAAATTATATTTAAATATATTATTTTTATCACATTATATCACCTTTATACTTATTCTCTTATCTTTTTTATTTTTCTTATCAGGTGTACAAATAATTTTCAAGTGTCTACCAATCATTTTTAAAGAATGTATCAAAAGAACTTAATTGTAACTATTTAAAAAAAGTTGAATGATTAAATTTGAGAAAAAATGTATTAAGCGCCTAAAACCAAGAATTAATTGAACTATACCGAATGAAAGCTTTTGCTACCAAAATATACACTTGACAAATGAATGGCAAATGCAAACTGCTTATCTTATTTAAATATTTCCTACGTTCTTCATGCACCCACGTCTCCCACTTGCGCCAGTGTGCCACCACCACTACAAAAATTTTACGAATCAAAAAGAATGAAGCTGTCAGAAAAGACAACATCGCCTATAGTACAATCTGACCCGCTTGATTATATTTGCTTGTTTTTTTTTTTTTTTTTTTTTGAGAAAACCATACCAGTACTTTTCTTTACATATTATCCAATATCTATCTCCCTCCTTAACACATCCATTGAATTTCAGCATTTCTATATGGCAGAGGCAAAACTAAGGTTAGTACTACACCACTTTATAGTTTAGACCGTGCTTTCTTCTTTTGTATGGGGCTAATTATTCCTACACACCACTGTCCCACATGCAATATGTGTCCGTTCCTGTGTAATGAATGTTTGCATGATTTGTAGAATTGTGTGTGCTTTGTTTTGAAAGGTATGCTGTTGTTACTGGAGCAAACAAAGGAATAGGATTTGAGACTGTTAAAGAGTTGGCCTCTAATGGAGTCAAGGTGGTGCTCACAGCCAGAGATGAGAACAAAGGCCATGAAGCCATTAAGAGATTGAAAGAGTGTGGTCTCTCTGATTTGGTGATTTTTCATCAGCTTGACGTGACTGACTCTGCTAGTATTTCTTCACTATTAGAGTTTGTTAAGACCCAGTTTGGGAAAATTGATATCTTGGTAAGAAAGCATGCCGATACGATATTGAATATTCTCAACACTGGAATTCATTTTCAGTTTCTTACTTTTTCCTTTTTCAGCCAAAATGCAAATTGATGAATTGTAATTCAAAAATATGAGGCAATCTTGCCTATAAATTGTGCAGCACTTTGGTTGTGCACTTCTCTAATAGGACTCGGCAATGGTCATGAAAAATACATTTCTATTGTGATTCTTTAAGTAATACAATTTATCTGGTACATATTTCTAGTGGTACCCTTAGCGTTGGTGGTATTGTAGGTGAGATATAAGAGTCTCTGACACTCAAGAAGCTATAGCATATGGTGTCATAGGTACTGCAAAATTATGCAGAACAATAGAACGCTGTTTTCTTTTCTTCTTTCTTCATCTTTTTATGCAACAGACACATTGATATGTGATTATTAGATTACTTAAACAGTTACAACTACAAAGAGTGACAACTTCCCAGTACTACAATTACAAAGAGTCACAACCTTCGACGAAACATTAACGACAACAAGTGACTGCACGTTATTTAGAGTATCTCTACTAAACATTGATGACATGACAGCACATTATTCAACACTTAGCGTGTCTAAATTCTTTTTTCTAAAATTGTACTTAAAGTGTCTTCTTAGGTACCCAATTCTCTATTTGCTTTCTCCGCATTCTTTCAGTGAGTGATTAGGTGAACATATTTTGGTTAGAAATTTGTGATACATTGGAAATTCGTAAGCTGTGTAGGATACATCTCACAATATATAGAGTGGAGCTAAGAAGTGATCTTTGTTATCCTTTAGCTAAATATGAACCAATCAATTTAACCTTTTAAGACTTCCAAATTCTTGTGTGTAGGTGAACAATGCGGGAATCAGTGGTGTCAATCTGGATGAAGTGGTGAGTGTGTCTGTGTGTGAATTTGTCTGCTCTGTGGGATTTATGACCTATATGGAGCCTCTATCAAAGCTTTGAGCTTCTTTTGCATAAATGCAGGAAGGATCCACATTTAACTGGGAGAAACTGACTCAAACTTATGAAATGACTAAAAAGTGCCTAACAACAAACTACTATGGTGCAAAGAAAACAACTGAGGCATTTCTTCCCCTTCTGCAGTTATCTAATTCACCTAGGATTGTTAATGTTTCCTCCCAAGCAGGGTTGTTAAAGGTTCAAGAATGCCTAAACTTTTCTTTAAATTTTAATCCACATAAACATTGGAAAAATTTTGTTATGGTGATGTTTCAGAACATAGCAAACGAAAGGGCTAAAGGGGTGCTTGATGATGTTGAAAATCTTACAGCAGAGAGAATAGATGAAGTACTCGAAGAGTTCATCAAAGACTTCAAAGAAGGTTCATCGGCAAACAAAGGGTGGCCAACCTTCTTGTCTGCCTATGTGGTCTCAAAAGCAGCCATGAATTCATACACAAGGATTCTAGCCAAGAAGCACCCAAACATGTGCATTAACAGTGTATGCCCTGGTTTTGTTAAAACAGACATAAACAAAAACACTGGCATCTTATCAGTTGACCAAGGTGCTGCAAGTGTTGTGAGATTGGCACTGTTGCCTGATGGTTTCCCTTCTGGCCTCTTCTTTATTAGGCAAGAATTGTCAAACTTTTGAATGGTTTTAAAAGTATTTCTAATTGTTAGATATGTGTTAGAGATGTTGTCAAAACAGTTTTAATTTAAATTTGAATAAGTTCATTGTAAAGATAATAATATTTTATTAGATTGTTAGTGAATTAGTTAGTTTTAAATTTTATTATTCGATTATAATCACAACTTCTGAAATCATGGAACATGATTTTTAATTAATTATTTTTTGTGTATTTAAATACAAGTCAAATTTAATAAAATAATATACTTTTATAGTGTAAAACAAAGTTATATTATTTCTTTGTTAAACCTTATTCTTAAAGAACCTGTGAGAGTGAGAGTGGATCATCATGAATAGAGAAATCACCATTTCATCAATTGTTTATCCAGTGTTTGATAGAGAAAATTATCAAATTTGGATTATAAGAATGAAAGCTTACCTAAACACACTAGATCTTTGGAAACTTATAGAAGAGGATTATGAAGTTTCAAGACTCTAGAATTGTCTAGAAAATTCTAGTTACTCTTCATGAAAGATTTGAACCCACAATCTTTTCTTTAGAGAACTCTACATATTTGACAATTATTTCCTTCATAAAAGTGTTGAATGTTTTACAAGTCTAAGAGCAAAGAAGACTTATGAGACAAAAAAAAACACAATTGAAGGAGCTTTGCAAGAAAAGTTGTAGATCAACCAAAGAACAAAAGAATATAAATGGAGGATAGATAACGAAGAAAGTGATAAAAGTTCAAAAGATAGATCAAGATATCCACCATGTCAACATTGTGGAAAGAAATGTCATCCTCTATTTAGATGCTGAAGAAAACTCGATGCTAAGTGTAGTGAGTGTACTCAAACGGGGGCATGAAGCTATTATTTGTAGAAACAAAAATCAACCACATGAAGAGGCAGAAGCTATTAATCAAGATGAGGAGGATTATTTGCCACATATTTTTCTAGTGATGAATCAAGTCAAAATTGGCTTATTGACAGTGATTGTACTAACCACATGACAAACAACAAGGATCTATTCAAGAACTAAGCATTGCAAGCACATTGAAGGTTAAAGTTGGAAATGACAAGTACATTATTATGAAAGGAAAAGAAATAATAACAATTTCAACCTACTCAAGTACAAAATTTATTTATGATGTATTGTATATTCATGAAATTGATAGGAATTTGTTGAGTGTTGTACAACTAGTTGAAAAAGATTATAAAATATTGTTTGAAAATAAAAGTTGCACAATTAAATATGCATATGACAAAAACATTTTTCAAGTAAAAATGACAGGGAAAAGCTTTGTTTTAAATTCATTAGAGAAGGAGCAAATTATCTTTTAAATAAAAGGATATGACTAAATTGTGGCAAAAGAAAAAAAAAAGTTGAAAAAGAAGGAAAACAAGTTGATTTTAAAATAGCAGCCTCTAAATCTCCTAATAGTGTCAATAAAGAAAAATCTACAACTATTGTTTAAAAGCACACAAACAAACATATACAATTGAGGGAAAATGAAATAAAAGAAAAAGTTGAGAAAAATGAGCATGGTGAGAAATGTGTAAAAATTTTGAATTTAAAGTTAAAGACTATTGAATCAAAGATAAGGAGTTATAGTGTAGAAATGTCATAACTAAATATTAAAATTAAAGAATTAACTTAAAAGTTAAAAGTTAAAAATATTAAGACTTAATCACACGAGAGAAAAATAAAAGTATTTTAGTAAAAGAAGACTTATATAAAATAGAAGATCAAATTATTAATGTTTTTTCCAAGTCATTATAAATTATTGTTGAATATATGTTTTAGATGTTGTCAAAGTAGTTTTGATTTAAATTTAAATAAGACAATTAATAAAGATAATAATATTTTATTGAATTGTTAATGGATTAGGTAGTTTTAAATTTTATTATTCAGTTATTAATAATAACTCTTAAATTATGAAACACAACTCCTAAAATTATGAAACATAATTTTTTATTTAATTATTTTTGTATATTTAAATATAAATCAAAATTAATAAAATAACATATTTCTATTGTGTAAAATAAAATTATATTATTTTTCTTTTATCTAAAAACTAAAATGAATACTAATAATTCATGCATATACATGAATAAAAACACTTGACAGAACGTTCCTTTTGCCCGTATTTTTTACCTTCGTGCGAGTAGAACGATTATTTTCTCTCATTGTTCTCGCTAGGAATAGTCAAAGTTCGTATTTGTCATTTTCTGATGAAATTTCATTTCTAGAATATGAGATGAACTATTTCTTGGGTCAAGGAATTTTAAAAATCAAATTCAGTTAATTCTAAACCTTCTCATCTATTACTTGCGTATAAATATGTATGTAATAGGCATTCGAAGGTTGCATATGAACTAATATTGTAGCACTAGGCAGGATCTGTGTAGTAATCACCTGATGTAGAGTAGCTATTTAAAGCTTGTGGATTTCTTGTACCGAAAAAGACCCATATATTTATTTGTTAATGGAAGAAGCAATAGATATTTTACAATTTATTTAAATATATGATCTTCATTGTCTGATGGAAATTCCAATAACAACTCTTAAAACATGATATAAGTCTACAAGTCTCTGTGTGGGTGTGAGAATGTCATTATATTAACGTCAACTAAAATACTACATTAATAGTTTAATTTAAGTTTTATGACTCTTTTTTCGTACGCGTTCCAAATTTACATTAGTATATTACAATAAAAATAAAAATAACCAATTAGTTGTATGTGAATAATAAAAATAAAATAAAATGATTATTTCTGTAGACAATAGTAAACAACATATAATCAGTAAAAAAAAACAAGGTAAACATTTTATGATGAAAATAGCAAAACCTTATTTGCCTGCATATTTATTTGCACCCCAGGCTACGAAATTTAGTATTAAGAATTTGGAGAATTTGAAATTATTGCCTAAATGCATGCATATCCACCTTCCATCTCTTGTTAACCTATCAATAAAGGATTGTCCACAAGTAGAGATGTTCTCAGATGGAGATTTGCCATCAAATCTAGAAAGCATGGATCTTTCAAATTGCTTGAAACTTGTCACCTCACTGAAAGGAGCTCTGTGAGACCACCCCTCTCTGAAATTCTTGTCTATTGGAAAAGTGGATGTGGTGTCTTTTCTTGATGAAGGTTTTCTGCCACTCTCTTACTTCTCTAGGAATCCATGGTTGCCCACTTCTTAAAAAACTATTGAGAAGTTTAATAACTACCCCAGCCTTCAATGTTTACCAGAGGAGGATGTGCTCAAATCCATTTCAACTCTTATATTTTTGGATTGTCCATTGACTGGAGAAAGATCGCTCACAGTGAAATCCTGGAGATTAAACCAGTAAGATATGAACCACAAGTTTGAAATTTCATATGCACCAATTCTCATGTGTACCTCTTAATCGGATGTCTATTGGCTATTCTCAACAACTGCTTCGCAGCTGCTGAAATACTATCTTTTTAATTGCAAATATTTCACTCTCCAGTTAGCATTGACCAAACAATAGCAACACAAGTGACACCCAAATGGCTAAATTATTTGTTATTTGTTAAAAGAGAGTGGCTTAATCACTTTCTTCTTGCATCAATTTTTTAATATTCTGTTTTACATGCAAGAATTTCTATCAATAATATCCACTATTGAAATTGAATTCCAACCAAATGCGTTTCTTATATTTAGGACACCAGCAAAATAAAGTGAGAAAGTTCTGGCAGATGGCGTCAAGTTCAGTAAAGAGTATTCTGTCATTGGGAGTTATGGTGGCATCATCTTCCTTTAGCTTGTTGCGTAAATTTGTTTTCTTGTCCACACTCCCTTCTTTTTCTCAGTTCATACTTCTTACATTATATTATTGAAGCTTCTGACAATAAAAAATGAACTTAAGCTTCGTAAACAGACCACTGAAACTGGGAAAAAAAATTTGTCAATTCCTGTGTAATGAATGTTTTCATGATTTGTAAAATTGTGCGTGGTTTATTTTGAAAGGTATGCCGTTGCTACTGGAGCAAACAAAGGGATAGGATTTGAGACTGTTAAAGAATTGGCCTCAAATGGAGTCAAGTTGGAGCTCACAGCCAGAGATGACAACAAAGGTCCCGAAACATTGAGAGATTGAAAGAGTGTGGTTTCTGATTTGGTGATTTTTCACCAGCTTGATGTCACTGACTCTGCCAGTATTGCTTCACTAGTAGAGTTTGTTGAGACCCAGTTTGGGAAACTTGACATCTTGGTAAGAAGACATGCTGATAAGATATTGAATATTCTGAACAATGGAATTCATTTTCAGTTTCTCACTTTTTCCTTTTTCAGCAAAAAGGCAAATTGAGGAATTGGAATTTGAAAATATGAGGGTTGCGTATAAATTGTGTAGCACTTCGGTTGTACACTGCTCTAATAGGACGTGACAATTAATATGAAAAATACTGTATGATTCTCAATTACAATGATTGGTACACATCACTAGTGGTACACTTTGGGTGCCTAAGATTTATATTCTAAAATTGAACTTAGCATGTCTTTTAAGTTGCCAATTCTCTATTTGTTCTCTTAAAATTTCTCTTATGGTTGAGGAATACTTATAGTTAATCATGACACTACAGAAGAAGAAAAAGAGTACATGGAACAGTTTCCCCACATGGTTACAAGATCTGGCTCACAGTGAGTGATTAGGTGAACATATGTTTTACTATTATGATTATGATTCATAGGGAAATAGTAATTGAGCTGTGTAGGATACGTTACACAAGGTATATAGAGTGTAGATAAGAAGTTGTCTTTGTCATCCTTTAGCTTAAGATGACCGAATCGATTTGACCTTTTAAGAATTCCGAATTTGTATAAGTAGACTATGCAGGAATCGGCAGTATCAATCTGGATGAAATGTTCAGTGTGTACTTTTTGTCTACAGTGTGGGAGTATTGTCTATTGTAGCCTCTATTAGAGCTTTAAGTTTCTTTTGCATGAAAGCAGGAGGGATCAACAATTAATTGGAAGCAACTGACCCAAACTTGGACTGAAAAATGCCTAACAAAGTAGGTGCAAAGAAAACAACCGAGGCATTTCTTCCCCTTCTGCAGCTATCCAAGTCATCAAGGATTCTTAATGTTTCCTCCGAAGCAGGGTTGTTAAAGGTACAAAAGTGCCTAAACTTTTCTTTAAATTTTTAATCCATTTGAAATATGATTTACTTTACCTTCTAAACACTGGCAAGATTGTGTTATGATGGTGTTTCAGAACATAGCAAACAAATGGGCTAAAGGGTTGCTTGATGATGGTGAAAATCTTACAGAAGAGAGAATAGATGAGGTACTGAAAGAGTTTATCAAAAAAACTTCAAAGAAAGTTCATTTGTAAACAAAGGGTGGCCAACCTTCTTGTCTGCCTGTGGTCTCAAAAGCAGCCATGAATTCATACACAAGGATTCTAGCCAAGACGCACCCAAACAAGTGCATTAACAGTTTGTACTCTGGTTTTGTCAAACAAGACAAACAAAAACACCGGCATCTTATTAGTTGATCAAGGTGCTTCTAATGTTGTGAAATTGGCACTGTTGCCCCTTCTGGCCTTTTCTTTGTTAGGCAAGAATTATCTAACTTTTGAATGATTTTAGAAGCACTGCATTCATGCAGTAACAAGAATACAATGGAATGGCACAATGTGCCTCGTGCCCATATTTTTTACATTTATATCTGTTGTAAGGGAACTGATGGAAGATTACTTGCAAGTAGGATCTTCATATTCTCATATTGTTCACGTTTGGCAAAGTTCCCATTCATCTTCGTGAAATCTCGTGTCAAGAACACGAGATGAACTTTTCCTGGGTTAAGAAATTTTAAAAATCAATTCCAACAAATTGTTTAGTTTTCCCACATATTACTAGGGTATGAATATGTAAAAGCTATTCAAGTTTTGATGTGAATAGAAAGATAGCATGCAGCCTAAGGAGACGGAGCATAGAAATATCTTATTTGAATTTGGATACAGACCATGAACCCAACCCATATACATTCATAATCTAATATAAATAACTATGCTGCGTTAAGCCTCCTACAGTTCCATATTTTTTCTACCAAATATTGATTTTTTTTCGAAGATCAGCTAGCCAAGTAGTGTTTGATGTATATGTCTAAAGATTAATCTTAGTTGCTCACGGTAGTTGTTAAGCAACCTTCATATGTACCCACTTTGAGTAGTTGATATGTATGGTTTGAATGATCTTAGCCGTACTTTCTTTTTTCATTGAAAAGATAATAGACAATAAAACAAAAGGGCATATTAGTAATTTTCAATTCTTAATCTTTTTAATTTATTATTGCATTTATTTCTTATTTCTTATTTAGTTTTATTGATGTTTATTGACCTTTTATATATTAATAACCTTCAAATTTCAATTGATCAAACAAAAAAAATTATTTATCAACCATAGCAAGAATATTTTTGGTATGACAATTCATCAAACAGTTTATGCTTAATCAAATCAACCGGACAATCGCTGTCAAGGACTACCCTTTGAATCTACAACCATCACCTGATGAATATAAACTCCTCGCTTATAATTTCAAACTACGTTAAAACTAAAAAATATACGAGGAACAAATTGATAAACCACCCACAGATTTTCATCTAAAGAGAAAAGAGGACCGTTGTAAAGTGGGTCTGGCTCCTGCTTTGCACGTGCTGAGTGTTAACAAGAGACAAATACGGAAGGTTAACAGCTTGAGTTTGGAGCATTTAGTTGCCGAGAAAAATCAAGAGAAAATTTGCTATGGGTAAGAAGAAAAAATCATAATAGGGAAGAGTAGAAAGTTTGAAATTTGTAACGATTAAAGGTAAAATAAATAAAATAAAATATAACCAATTAGTACGAGTAGTCTAAACTTTAGAGTGTGACATTTATATATAGGGAGCAAACGGAGATTGAGTGATGAAAACTTTTAGATCACATTAACAGTTTGACACCTCTACGATTTACGTTGGGACAAGTTGAGCCCATCGAAACAAGACAAGAACTCCCCAAAGATTTACAGCATAATATATATAACACAATAATATCATTTAAAAAGAAAAACTAAAAAAGAACATTAAAGTGATAGCAGTTTCTATTACAATTTGGAATTTTCATAACAGGCTAAAATATTCTACTAAAATATGTCAACATGCGTTTTCCAAAGTGGCCATACCGCTTTACCTTAAATTTATAACCAGGGCAAATCGGTTACAATAGGCAAGAGTTGCAACATGAAGGCAGTCCCAATAAGCTTTAAAAAATCATAAGCGTCTTCCAAACATAAAAAAAAAATAATAATTCAGACTCCTATATTTTCTAAGCCCCATCTGCTAGAGTCCTCTTGGAGGTACTGATGTATAGAACTGCATCAAATAAAAGAAAATTCAAATTATTTCAGCAATCAAATATTAAATGTGAATAAAGAGAACATTTTTTCAATTTTCTCAAAAGTTAAAAAAAAAGAACATTGTATTTCAAACATTAGTACCATTATTGCCTCGGATGAAAGCGTCACCATACTTGTTCTTCAGTTGTCCATTGACATATTCCTCTGTTTGCTCCATTGCAATATTCATATAACCATCTAGACATGCAAGTATACCTGAAAAATTAGCCAAAAGGAGTGAGCCTACTGCATGCATACAGAGAAGCATAACATAACAAATACAACTATACAGTGGACACGTGCACCAATATGCAAATAAACAAAGATTCAAAATCCAACACTAATCACCAGCACTTGAAATAAACATCATTCTTTCTCGTCCAATCATCACTAGGTTCTCTCTTAGCAAAGTAGAAAAAACTGTGACAATCAAATATAAACCAATCAACCAAATCACCACCCCAGCCCAGATGATATACCCATTAATTCATTGATATTTTAATGAATTTTCAGACAAAGGACTTGTACAAGCATAAAAACCCCAAACCACCCAATAAAAAAACGTAACAGAAAACAAACCAAGACATGTGGGCATTAACTGTCATTATCAACATTTAACAAACCATTTTCATGTGCATATCTAGGGAGGACGAAAAAGTGATAAATAAAGAGAGTAACCTCTGTAATCCACACCGGAATTGAGCTTGACAACAACCGGCCTCCCACGAATGGATTTGAGGAAATCAGCCGGGGTTTTGGTGGTTCCAGATCCTCCTTTCTCTGTTCCACTCATTTTAACTCAAATCCAAACACCTTCCAAAGAACAACAAAAGAACTTCAGTCAATTACATGCACAGGTACAGTGTACGGATTTGAGGAATTTTCACAAACACCTTATGGGCAGTTAAAAATGCAATAACAAAATGTGAATGAGTTGTTAATTCCCTCTCAAAATTCTAATTAATCCTCTCTAATTAATCCTCTCGAAATTCAAAAAAATATTATGTTTTGATAATGAGAGGAAATTGAAGGACGGTTTAGAAGGGCCTACCTGAGACGAAGTGGGTACCGTGATTCACTCTCTCTTCTCTTCGTCAGATGCTTCTGGAAACAAAGATGGGGGAGATAAGAAGACTAGAAACGTCGAAAAGGGCCAAACTTTAGGGTTTCAAAATCAACCAGTGTGACGCTACGACTACGAGACGGAGTGAAACAGCAATATATAAATAACAAAAAATACAAATATTTATGTTATTTAAATGAATGAAAAAAAAATAAAAATTTACCAGTTATTTATTTAAGTGAAAAAAGTGAAAAAATTGAATAAACAATATAAATTTTATATTAATTAAAAAATATAATTAAGTTTAAAATTTTAATTTT
>JAMLFT010010981.1:0-11416 GCA_026544285.1 Pachyrhizus erosus
TTACCTTATGGGGCTAAGGGGGTGTTTCAGGCTGCAGCGATTCTTTATTTTGCATATGGAGGGTTTGACAGTATTGCAACCATGGCTGAAGAAACCAAGAATCCATCACGGGACATACCAATAGGTTTGGTGGGATCAATGTCCATGATCACAGTGATTTATTGCTTGATGGCACTATCACTGAGCATGATGCAGAAATACACAGACATAGACACTGGTGCTGCTTTCTCAGTTGCATTTCAGAATGTGGGAATGAAGTGGGCAAAGTATGTGGTAGCTTTCGGAGCACTAAAAGGGATGACCACAGTGCTTCTAGTGGCTAGATTGTCACAGGCACGATATATTACTCACATTGCACGTTGCCACATGATCCCACCATGGTTTGCTCTTGTGCACCCTAAGACAGGAACCCCTGTAAATGCTACAATCTTGATTACCATAGCAAGTTCTATCATAGCCTTCTTCACAGGCTTGGACGTGTTGACAAGCTTGTTATCTGTGAGTGCACTCTTTGTGTTCATGATGATATCTGCTGCCCTTTTGGTGAGGAGGTACTATGTGAGAGGGGTCACACCAAGAGAGAACCTGGTAAAGCTAGTTACCTTCTT
Source organism: Pachyrhizus erosus (assembly GCA_026544285.1). Classification (NCBI taxonomy): domain Eukaryota; kingdom Viridiplantae; phylum Streptophyta; class Magnoliopsida; order Fabales; family Fabaceae; genus Pachyrhizus; species Pachyrhizus erosus. The sequence continues at coordinate 609 of JAMLFT010010981.1, forward strand.
GGTGCTCATTATTGCTTCCTCAATGGGAATTTCAGCTTACTGGGGGCTGAGGCCTAATGGTTGGTTTGGATACACTGTGAGTGTTCCTATTTGGTTCTTGGCAACTCTAGGGATGTCACTATTTTTGCCTCAGCAAAGGGTGCCAAGAGTTTGGGGCGTTCCACTTGTACCATGGTTGCCATCTTTGTCAATTGCAACAAATGTCTTCCTCATGGGGTCTTTGGGATATGATGCCTTCGTAAGATTTGGAGTGTGCACTGTGGTAATTCTGATCGACTACTTTCTCTTTGGCCTTCATGCAACCTATGATATGGCTCACCAACAAGAAAAGCTGCAATACAAAGTTGATCACGCAGAGACCATCAAGAATGAAGGGCCCTAGATAACTGTGCTCTCATTTGTTTGTATTTTGAATCAGATTTCCCTTCCTCAATTCCACAAGTTAAATAAAATTGTACACCATAGTAGTCCTTGAATGCCAAAATGTGGGTCATACTCATAATACTTAATTATAACAGAAGAATTGAAATAGTATAGTAGAATGATGTTTTAATTAATTTATAGTTGCACTGTTGTTTTTCCAATATATATTGTGCAAGGGAGAAATGCTACAATCGGCAATAAACAATTCTGCAGAAAAAACTGAAAATAGATACAGGTTTTTAATGAAAAGGATTACAATACCAATAATTAGCAACTCAGCTTGAAGAATGGTTAAAATCGCTAAGAAACGTTGTTTCTGCATTATAAATAGATTGCTGACATTTGATACGAAATATGTTACAGCCCCCAACTCTTGCTAGCGCTTTAGCAAGTAACTGTTTTTTTTTTTTCTAAAGAATCTGAAAGAATGCTTCAACAGTGCAGTTACATGATTGGCTAAAATATACAAATGCCCTTTAGCTTTTTTTATTTTTATTTTTAAATTCATCTTCTAATTTTAAAAGTTTTAAATAGTTATTTTATTTATTAATAACATGTTAATCCTTTTGTAAAATTTATTTATTTTTGTTTTTGAACAAAATTTTAATTTTTTAATTTATTCAAAATATAAAACTTGTTTAATTAGATTTACCTATATTAAAATTATGGAAACCAACAAAGACAAAACAAAAACACATAAATAAAATAAAAGTTACATAAAAAAATGATTTTCATGAGTAAATGAAAAATTAAAAATAAATTCATTTTTTTATGACTCGCTTTTTTATTATTTATGAATTCACTTGATATAATTTTTACAATGTTTATAACTTTTTTATTATAAACATAAGTTGGTTCTTATAGTTTATTGTAAGGGAATCTAATGAACATATTTTATATTTTGAATTAATAAAAAAGTTTAAAAATATGTCAAAAAAATAAAAAAAAAATGATATTTTATGAAAACATTAATCCTTTATTACTTAGAGAATATACACTGAGCAGAATTATTTTTCACAAAAACTTTCAAAAACAAGTATGTAATTTCATTTGCATTAGAAAATTTCACAAATCACAAACATTTAAATTTTATAATATAAGGTGAGTTATCATTAATTTACAAATTTACAAAAATTAATTTATTAGTTATAAATGTTTATAATATTATGTAACATGAATTATTATTTTTCATCTTTCTATCATCTAGGCATTAATTAGTTAATTAAATTTCAAATTTCAAAATTTTTATTAAGTTCATTTTTCTGTCATCTTCTTTATATTTTTTTTTCTTTTTAATGTTCATGTGTCTTTCCCTTCTTCTATTTCTTCTTTCTCATATAATAATAATTTATCATTCTCTTGGTCATATTTTTTCCTTTCTCCAACTATCATTATCTTTTATCTTTTTTTTTTTAACTTTGAGTTATGAATTCCTTTTCCACTTATTATGATTTTTTTTCTCATTAATCTCCTCTCTCTTTTTTTCTTTATTTTTGATTTTATTGTCTATAATATTGGAAATGAAAATGTTTTTATGTATAGGACTAAAAGTCCTTTGTTAGCAACTCAACTAATAGTAAAAGATAATTTTTTTAACTCATTATTTGAAAAAAAATATGATTGTTAGTTTATTTTATAATGTGAATTGTCTTATTTTTTTTTATTGATGTGGTGTTATTCACATTATAGTTCTATTCATTTTTTGACAAAAGAATTTTTTTTATGTTTTGAATTTGCATAATCATAAAAATTAATATTTAAATTAAACATGATTAGTTTGGATTAATTCTTGAGTCGATAAATTTTACTTCTATTCTTTTTTTCCTTTCTATTGGTTTTTATTTATTTATTAATTCCTCAATTTTTATATAACTCAAACTAATAATGATTTTGTTAGTTTTGATTCAAATTTAATCATGCATTCTCCTTCTTTGCATAACCTAAATATAAATTTTTTAATTATAAATCAAATATGCTTCTTATTTCTAACAAATTAAAATTAAATTTTAAACTAAAATTAAAGTTCAATTATCCTTACTTATCTCAAATAAATACAAAATTATATAATACTAGATAAACTTTAATTAACCTAAGTCTAATTTTTTTTAGAATATAATATGACAAGAGAATGCATTATTTCTTTAAAATTATTTAAGTTATTTACTTAAATAAAATAAAATTAAAATTACATTGTTGTAAATGTTTGAACATATTACACAATGAATTATTATTTTTCATCTTTACATCGTCTTTTGTTTCTCTCTCCTAGGCATTAATTAGTTAATTGAATTTGAATTTTAAATATGTTAATTTTTTATTAATTTTCTTTTTCTGTGTTCTCTCTATTTTTCAATTTTGTAGTGATTATATTTCATTGAATAAAAACAACATTAATATGCATTACTAAGTTCAATATATGACTCATCCATATCATTTTTTAAAATATTTTGTGTTTGTGTAAGAATGGTTCAATATATATTATCATTATATATTTAATGTCACTATTCATTTTGTTCATGAAATTTTAGGATTAACACATAATATATTTTAGTATGTATGGTAGTGAAAAAAAGTTAAACCATAAAGAATCTAAAAAATCTAGTCATTTAAAAGCACACACAAAATGCTAAGGAAAGAAATACAAAATGAGTTGTGTTTACTCAAAAGTTTGTATTTTTATTAAAATAGTTATTTTAATTACAAAATTATAATATCTACTTTATTTCCTTCAATAACATATCTTCAATAAGTAACATTCAAGTTCTTTATTCAATTTATTTTATTAAAAATTTAAAATAGGTTAAAATTTTTTAACAAAATAATTTCTTACTTTAATTTGTTAATTTATAAATATCTAATTTTTAACTTATTATTTTAATATATTAAGTTTTTTTAATATAATCTAATATCGTTAATTTTATTTATATAAATAATATATGCTTTATCAGACAATTATTAGATAATACATATCATTTATTTTCTTATGTTATTTTTCTTTTATTACATTAAATCATTAGTTATATATTTTATTTACTATATATTAAAACAGATATTTTAATAATAATAAAAAAAAACATATTTTATATATAAATTTAAAATTATTAATATTAAAAATATTATTGTTTATATTTATAAAATACATCACACCATCAAAGGTTTGAGTATATAAAAAAAGAGATATTGTCAATAAAAATATATTTAATAAATCACTTGGTTGTGTAATTTTTAAAATCAAATTCTTATTGTAATTATAAATATTATACAAAAAAGATTCATGTTTGTTATATTTAAAATCTAAATATTTTAAAATAATTATGTATATATATAAAAAAATTATATATTATGAAAAATAATACTTGTTCCTTAAACTTTTATCCACAGTTTTAGTTTATGAATTTGATTTTTATTTAATTTTTAACTTAAATGTATTTTTATCTATAATAAAATTTTAAATTTTGTGTTTGATTTTTATTTTTTTTGTTGTTGGTCTTAAAAAATATTTTATTAATTTTTTATCCATATTAAAACAATATTCATAATAATATCACTATATTCATAATAATAATTTCAGTCAATCATTTTTTATTTTGATTTAAAACACGTAAATGATAATTATGTAATTGATTTCTTAATTTTATTGTATTATAAATTTATATAATTATGTATAATATGATGGATTATTGTGATACATATTAGATATAAATAATGTCAAAACATATTTATATATAATTATGATATGTGATAGATGAAATATTAAATTAAAATTATTTTAAATATAATATAAATTTCACTTCTTGTTTTTGTTTTTTTTTTTCTCACTTTCGTTTCTTTTCTTTTCCTTGCACCAACTTTGGAATTTTACTTTGACTACAGTGACAAAAAAATGGAATTCGGTAGGGTTTTATTTTTATTTTTTCCGTTACGTAACTGTCGGGTTTTGAAGAATAGCGAGACCCTGTCACTGGCAGTCATCGTCTCCATGAAAATGCAACAACTTGAGAAGACAATCGCCTCCATCTCCGGCAAGACAACATTAACATTCTCAGAGCTATAAACTCAACTCACTGCTACTGCCCATTACCTCAAAACCCTACCTTTTTCGAATGATCCATGTCATGTCAAAGTACTCAACATATCCCACAAACATTCTCAAACTCCCTCTTCGAACAACTCTCCATTGCTATTTCTCCCAAACCCTAATAACACTTCCCTCTTTCTCTTCCTCTTCCCACCAAGCCCACCCTTCTGCTGAAATCTTCAAATCAGGTACCAAAATGGGTTCTTACAAATTGGGCGATTTATCTTTCTATTCCCTCATTGAGAACCACGCCTCTTCCCTCGATTTCGGGTCCCTGGAAGAGGTGCTTCATCAAATGAAGCGCGAAAGAAGGGTTTTTATTGAGAAGAATTTCATTGTTATGTTCAAAGCTTATGGGAAGGCCCATTTACCTGAGAAAGCTGTGGACTTGTTTCACAGAATGGGGGTTGAGTTTCAGTGCAAACAAACTGTGAAATCATTCAATTCGGTTCTCAATGTGATTGTCCAAGAGGGTCTTTTCAATCGTGCCTTGGAGTTTTACTCACATGTTATTGCATCCAAGAGTTTGAACATACTCCCAAATGTACTCACTTTTAACTTGGTCATTAAGGCCATGTGTAGGCTTGGTTTGGTTGATGAAGCAGTTGAGATTTTTAGAGAGATTCCACTAAGGAATTGTGCTCCGGATAATTATACGTATTCCACATTGATGCATGGGTTGTGCAAGGAAGGTAGAATCGATGAGGCAGTTTCGTTGTTGGATGAAATGCAGGTTGAAGGCACCTTCCCAAACCCGGTTGCATTTAATGTGTTGATCAGTGCATTGTGCAAGAAGGGTGACTTGGGGCGCGCAGCTAAGCTGGTTGATAATATGTTTCTCAAGGGTTGTGTCCCGAATGAGGTAACCTATAATGCACTTGTTCATGGGTTGTGCCTCAAGGGGAAGTTGGAGAAGGCGGTTAGTCTGTTGAATCGGATGGTTTTGAATAAATGTGTACCAAATGATGTTACTTTTGGGACACTTATTAGTGGGTTTGTTAAGCAAGGTAGAGCTTCTGATGGGGCTCGCGTGTTGGTTTCATTGGAAGAGAGAGGTCATCTTGGGAATGAGTATGTATACTCGTCCCTTATCAGTGGCCTGTGCAAGGAGGGAAAATTCAATCAAGCAAAGGAGTTGTGGAAGGAAATGGTTGGAAAGGGATGTGAACTAAATACTGTAGTTTATAGTGCTCTTATAGATGGTCTTTGCCGAGAAGAAAAGCTGGATGAAGCAAGGAAGGTCTTATCTGAAATGAAGAATAAAGGTTACCTGCCCAATTCTTTCAGTTACAGCTCCCTAATGAAGGGTTATTTTGAAGCAGGTGATAGCCATAAAGCTATTCTTGTTTGGAAAGAGATGGCAAACAATAATTGTAATCATAATGAGGTTTGTTATAGTATACTCATAAATGGCTTGTTCAAGGACGGGAAGCTTATGGAGGCGTTAATGGTGTGGAAGCAAATGCTGAGTAGAGGAATTAAATTAGATGTTGTGGCATACAGTTCAATGATTCATGGCTTTTGTAATGCTAACTTAGTAGAACAGGGCCTGAAACTTTTCAATCAGATGCTTTGTCAGGAGCCAGAGGTACAACCAGATGTGATCACGTATAACATACTTTTAAATGCTTTTTGCATACAGAAGAGCATCTCCCGTGCTGTTGATATTCTAAATATTATGCTAGATCAAGGTTGTGATCCTGATTTTATTACGTGTGACATTATCTTGAAAACTTTAAGAGAAAATGTGAACCCTCCTCAAGATGGGAGGGAGTTTCTTGACGAGCTTGTAGTCCGGTTAGTTAAGCGACAGAGAATAATAAGTGCTTCCAAAATTATAGAAGTGATGCTACATAAATTTTTGCTGCCAAAAGCTTCTACCTGGGCAATGATTGTTCAACAGCTCTGCAAACCAAAGAATGTTCGAAAAACCATCAGTGAATGTTGGAGCAGGCTAAGTCGCTGATATCTTGTAAAATATTTTATTCAATTACAATTTCCTTGGATCTTATGAATGCTGAATACAGGGTTCTTGATCCTCAAGCATGAGGCCTCAAACTTTCAAAAAGCCAGATACAGTGATAAACATCAGATGTTGGTATGAGCCAAACAGGTCACAAGTGAGTGTTGTATTTTGTACCACTTCAGTTGTATAAACCTCTTACTGTGTCCATCCAAAATATTAATATATTGCAACTTACAATGGTGATCATAGTCCCTAAAAACATAAAATGTTCAACTATCCAATAGACTTTGATATATTTGCAAATGCACCATATTTAGACTGATGTATTTGAACTGGGCTCTGTCAAAGTTATTAGTTGTATGCATGTTACAACATCTTAAAATGATATCAGTAACTTTGGCCAGTAAAAAATTTGCAATTATATTGCAGATTGCATTTGTGCAAGGCAAATGAAAGTCAATATGATGAACAAGTGAACTCATTCGCTGCTGAATGCCAACGTACAGAAGTGCAATTTTCTTTGGTTGGCAGGTGCAGGCTGCAGAGTCCCCATACGTTGGTTTGTCTAAGTGCAAGGGAAAAGAATGAAAGGCTCATTTTCTGATAGTAGTTGTCTACCTGACCCAGAATTATCTATCCTTCTATGTAATTGGTGAGCTACTTGTTTTTCTTGCTCTTTTCCTTTTTAAATTGATCTGGGACACTGGGTCTATAAAGATACCTAAGTTCCATAGTTAACTCTTAACTATGACAGTTGCAGATACATATTGAGTGGGAAAATCTGTGGGGCTATGATGAATGAAATCAATAGTTAAACTGTCAAAGTGTGTCAGCTATTGTTGTTTATCCAGTCATTTCATGTGCGTGCTATGTTTCTAAAACTTACTCTATTCTAGTTGTATAATCAGAAGTGAACAACATTTATTTTGATATTTCATTCGTGATTTCTGAAAACTGTTACCAGATTATAGCTTTTGGTTTTTTGCATTGTACAACATACTCCCTGCCAAAAATATGCTCTGATTCACTTTATTAATTCCTCGAATCCTTTTAGAAGTATCATGAATGTTAGGTTATTGTTAGGTTCTTGTTCTTCTATTACTGTTAATTTTCAGAGTTGAACCAAGCTTGACAGTCTACAGAGTTTTTACATGGTCAATCAATCACTGTCATATATGGTAAATTTGTTGAATTTTATAATAATTATTTTAAAAGTCATACCAAAAATGATTTTTGATTAATTGACAGTATAAAAGTTTTACACTGTTTGTGTATAGAAATTAATCTCACAAAAGTTTTTTACATTATCAGCACTTCTAATTAGATGCAAATTAGACGAGTGTAATTTTCATGCACTATCAGTATAATTACATTCCCATGTTTTAAAGAATAAAGTATGTTGCACTTATTTTCGTGTAAACATTTTTAACACGGTAAATAAACAAGTCATAGATAATTTTCTCTCTATAACTACAAAATCTTTAATGATTAGTTTGAATAAGTTTGAGACTACAAAAAATAAAATAAAATTTTGAACACTTTTATTAATTAAGTTTTGTAATATAATTCAAAACCTCATTTCATTTTTAAAATTAAAACTTATAAGTGTTAAAACCTAATCGTTAGTAGTTGCAGAAAAAAAAAAACTGGAAAGGCAAAAAACTGCCTTCTAGAAACTTGGTTATAACTCCTTGCTATTATTAAAAGATTTGTTCACACTAAAAAAATTAAGATGCATATTTTTAATTTTTTGTAAGAGAAGAATATGATTTTTTTAAAACAAAAAAAATGTAGTTTAAGTATCTTTTCAGAAAGTACTTTAATCAATCCAAACTTATTAGTATTCAATTTTATTTTTATATTGAAAAAAATGTTACTTGCAGGTGAGGTTGCCTTTAACATAAGCATAATAAAACTTTTTATATTGAAAAAAGTAAATATTTATCAATACTGATTTTTTTTCATTGAATTGTCTTTTTTTGCTGAATTTATATGGTTATCTGTTTAAGCAAAAAGAAGAGAATCTCAATCTAAGAATATTACTGGAGGGATTTATTATATCTTATTTTTGCAAAAGAAAAGCCAGCATTGTAAAAACTAACCCCAAACCTTACTTGCAATGTAAGCGATTCATTTTACTTGTTACTACCTTAATCAATTTGCGTTGCTAATAATAGGAACCTGGGAATTTTTTTTTATAAATTAAGAAGCATGGGTACTTTTAAATAAGAGTTTAATGTTTATGCATTATTAGTATAAAAGATATTGACTTATTGTAAAAGTAAATAAATTTACTATTAACGAGAGTTTGTAATTAAATGACAGTGTAAAATCTCTATACACTGATAGTGCATACGCTATTTATTTAGTCTTACTTTTAATTACATTTTTATAATTTGTATACTTTTATTTATTAAATTTATATCAATATTAATTAGAATACCATAATAATTAGATAAACTTTTATATTTATTATCTTTAGATTAATTTTATGTATTATATTTTAACTGTGTCATTACTTATAATTTTTAAATGTTGTCATATTCCTGTGTACTGTATCGTATTTGTATCTAGTATCATATTTATGGTTCCCAGAACTTAAATACTTGTTATGTAAATACTATTGAACATAGTTATAAAGTACGTAATATCGGTACACGGTTCATATAGATACACGGTTTGTCACTTTTTACATTATTATTACTAGACTTACTTTATAGAGAATCTAGTATGCAGTACATCGTATGTCACTTTTTACATTATTATTACTAGACTTACTCTGTAGAGAATCTAGTATGCAGTACATGATATGGTGAATTTGGTATATGGTATGCAAGGTTATTGAGATAATTATGTATCTATGTTATTGAAACATTCTTTCTGAATCTTTCAGTAAATACAGCCATTTGTTGAAGTACTACCATTTGTTAGGGGCTGTGATATATTTGGTATCAAATGTTAGCAATTTGTTTATGATGTAGGGACAACATTTCTGAGCAATGTTAACCATGCTCGAAGCCCAAAAACTGAATATTGATATAATAACCCTTTTCAGTGAAAACCTTAATCTATTTTCAGTTATTGCTGTTGAATTGTTTATTGTCGATTGTAGCACCTTGCATAGAATATCTTCTATTCGCCTTTAGGAAAGAAACTACGCAAGTATAAATGAAGTAAAACATCATTCTGCTATACTAATTCAATTCTTCTATTTTCTTGAGTAGAGTAATATGACCCTCATTTTGGGTTTCAACTATTCAAAGATTACTAGCGTGTAGAATTTCATGTAACTTGTGGAACTGGTTTGAGGAAGGGAAATCTGATTCAAAATACAAACGAAAGTACACTTATCTAAAGCCCTGCATTCGTAATTGTCTTTGTGTGGTCTACATTGGATGACAACTTTTCTTGTTGGTGAGCCATATCATAAGTTGCATGAAGGCCAAAGAGAAAGTAGTAGATCAGCATTACGACAGTGCACACTCCAAATCTTATAAAGGCTTCATATTCCAATGACCCCATGAGGAAGACATTTGTTGCAATTGACAAAGATGGCAGCCATGGGACGAGTGGAACACCCCAAACTCTTGGCACCCTTTGCTGAGTCAAAAACATGGACATCCCTAGAGTTGCCAAGAACCAAACTGGAATAGTCACAGTGTATCCAAACCAACCATTAGGCCTCAGCCCCCAGTAAGCTGAAATTCCGATTGAGGAAGCAATAATGAGCACCAAGAAGATTACTAACTTCACCAGGTTCTCTTTTGGTGTGATCCCTCTCACATAGTACCTCCTCACAAGAAGGGCAACAGATAACATCATGAACACAAAGAGTGTGCTCACAGATATCAAGCTTGACAACACTTTCAAGCCTGTGAAAAAAGCTATGGTGGCACTTGCAATTGTAATCAAGAGTGTGGCATTTATAGGGGTTCCTGTCTTAGGGTGAACAAGAGCAAACCATGGTGGGATCATGTGACAACGTGCAATGTGAGTAATATAACGTGCCTGTGCCAATCTCCCCACCAGAAGCACCGTGGTCATCCCCTTCAGTGCACCAAAAGCTACCACATATTTTGCCCATTTCATTCCCACGTTCTGAAATGCAACTGAGAAAGCAGCACCAGTGTCTATGTCTGTGTATTTCTGCATCATGCTTAGAGAGAGTGCCATGAAGCAATAAATCACGGTGATCATGGACATTGACCCAACCAAACCTATTGGTATGTCCCGTGATGGATTCTTGGTTTCTTCAGCCATGGTTGCAATATGGTCAAACCCTCCATATGCAAAATAAATAATTGCTGCAGCTTGAAACACTCCCTTGGCCCCATAAGGCAG
>JAMLFT010010982.1:0-11415 GCA_026544285.1 Pachyrhizus erosus
AAAAATCTCTTAAAAAATAAAATAGCATAAAAGTAATACTTTGTTTATAATCATAAAAAAAAAAGAATTATCAAAACGAGAAAAGTGTAACTAGAGTAGTTTCAGGATATTAAATTAGAGAAAGTGGAAAGGAAGAAGTGGGAGAGAGAAAAGAGATAGTAAATGTTTTTAAAATATTTTGTACTTGGAACAAAAAATTGTCTCATGAATATATGAGTAACAAATTTTTACATGTTTGTTATATGTTGTGCCATTTTTTGGTCCATTCTCTTAACCATATGTAAAATCAACCAAGTAATAAACAAATTTGTATTGTGTTGTCTTTTATATTTTAACAAATCAAATTGACCATTAGGGACCATAAACTATTTATAAACAACTCTAAAATTATCTTTTTGGTATTTATATTTTAACCTATCACAAAAATAAAATTATACTTTAGTATTTACATATTAAATATTCATGTACTATTAGATATCCAAATTATCCAAATCTTATTAGAACGTTTTAATTGGACTTAACATTATGTAATAATCCACTAGTCTTATAATTATGCACAACAAAAATTAGTCACATAAAATTCAACATTATTATCATTACTAAAAGTATTTATGACCATTCTACCTACATCAATGATACCAACATAGGATCAAGGTAACCTTCGCTAGATCTATCATAACTCAACTCATTAATGATTACATATGTTGATACAAATGAATAACATGAATCGTGATGATAATGTGTAGTATGAAATTTTCATGTAATATGATCTTAAAATATCTAATTTCAATTGGGAGTTAATTAAATTTTTAATACTTCAACTTTTTTATTTGGGGTTAATGTGATTTTAATCATAAACATCATATTTATGTGTTTTAACTCTCTAATCTTTTCAAATACTTCCTATTTTTACAGGTACTCTTAATTGTAAGAGGTAAGAAAAAGTCAACCTTAAACACAAGGTCAATATTCATTACTTAAAAAAACTATAAAAATATTTTATTTCTATTACTTGAAGTTTCAATTATTTAGGATAGGAATAAAGTTATTGTTGATAATAGTACTCACAATATCATTCATACTTGAATAGAGAATAAACACATAAAAAATGTCATATAAATCTCAAAATAGAATACTAAATGCAAATAAGGCCAAAACCCATGTTAAAATATTGGGAATTCATTAGTAGCTTATCTTTGGACAAAAATATTAACTTTTTAATAATATTTTGGTATAATAATCAAACATTAATAATAAAAACATGCTAAATAATAAATCTACCTTTGGATCGATTTATTGTTCACATATAAAATCAAATAATTTTCATGTATTTATTATCACAAATGCACATCAATTCTATAAAATACTCATTATCCTTTGAGCTTATTGATATTCATTTAAGTTGTAAACGCACAGTCCTATATATTTCAAAATATATTAATATCCATAATTGAGATCATTTTGGTGACATATTATTTCAATTCATTCATTCCAAAATCATATACATAAACTTTCCAATATTATAATTTAGAACTACTCATAAAAAAAATTATATTCAAAAACAAACATGTGATAATTTGTAACTTTATCAAATATTGCACATATAATTTATATAAATACCAAATTAATAACCCATCACCTATGTATAGGTGCAAACCAAAAAATGCAAGTTTATGGATCTATGACATAGAAGAAACCATACAAGCATGGTTGAATTTTCATAAAAGAAGTTTTTTTAATGATCTAACATGGTCGACTTGAGTACTAATTGTTAAATTTAAAATCTTTTGATGAAAATAATCAATCTTTAATCCATAATCATTTTAATTACAAGAAAATTATGTGAAAGTATACTTGAATTTATTATGATCAATTATTTTTAAATTTTGTATAATTTTATGAGATTTCATATAATTTGGTCTTTCATATTTGCACGTACTTCTTGAAAGAACCTTTTAACTATCTCTCCATCTCCTTACGATGATGGAATGACAAGAAAAGAAAAAAGAGAAAGGAATGGCAGTGTGATATAAGAATCATGACCTAAAACAACTATAAGGTTTCTTTTTATTATTTTTATTTTATTCCATGACTATAACGCCCCTTTTTATTCATTGTATTTTAAGAAAATTTGTTCTAGGTATTTTATTTCGAATAAATTTTAAAACAAGACTTGCTAGGGGTTACAATTTAAAAAATATATATAACTATCACCATCATATTCGAGTAACTTGATATTAATTATAAAATTCTACTCAACATGACAAGATTAGGTCAAACTATAAATATTACAGTCTCCCAAAGTATTTAACTAGTACATTACACAGGAGTAAAAAACTAATTAAGATGATCAAAAACATTTATTTTCCTCCAAACATTCCTATCCAGAACACTCTAAAGGATCTTCTTCTTCTAAAGATTCCTCTACTCTAACTTGATCATTTGTTGGAACTGAACCCATAGATGAGTTTTGGCATTGAGGGGTTTGAGCACTTCGATGAACTATAGGAAAATCTAAAGAAACTCCCGTGTATCTAGGTGGTGAGGTCTACGATAGGACTACTAGAATATTTATGTGATTAAATTATCATGGGACTACAATGTTTGGAGGTCTAAACGCGAATCTGACGTAGTCCACGAATATATCGTCTCCACTGGTCATGTCATGCATCCATTAACCCTCCAAAGGTATTATCTCCAAGTGGAATAGGAGTTGAAACTCGTCCGCCATCTGTTTCTGAAATGTGGGGGTTGTAGGAGTGAACCATCTATCCTTAAGCAAACACATACAAGTATACAAACATTATTCAAAATCAATATACAGGTTATATAATATATTTTATTTTAAAAGCTACTAACAAAGTTGAATATTAGTATAGAGTTGTTAATAAAGTTGAATATTGTAGCCTATTAAAAAATTGAATATTGCATTTTAATATATATTATATTTACTATGATAGTTAAGTCTATTATTTTTTAAAAACTAGCATGTTGCCACTGATGTGACTTCAGTTCATGAAACGTAAAATGATTTAGGGTTTAAACTTTTAATGGCAAGAATCTTTATCAGATGTTGAACTAATATGTTGGGACAAGAATAAAAATTGATTGACATTTCAAATATTTCTATTAATGAAAGTATATCAAGAATATTAATCGATTAGCCTTTATTAAAGTTTTAAACGTCTAAATGACCTTATACAAGAAATCAAAACAATACAAAACTGTAAGTGTTTTATTATGAAGTAAATGAAGGCTTTTGATAAAGCTTTTACTTTTTTTAGTTAGTAGATCACAAGAGTTTGAGAAAAAGAGAAAAAAAAAAAAGCCTAAGCACTTCAACAAATGGAAATGACAGTTACCTATATATAAACTTAGAAATCTACTATTACAACCTCCAAAAGATACAAAAATCTTCGTATATGAAATCATGGATCTTGTTTTTAAATGTGAATCTTGATTGACTGCTTAGATTTGGACAGTTAACAAGCTATTAATATGATTCGTAGACAAATTGTCATAACCTTGAATGTTGAGTTTCTTTTAAAATAATTATTTTAACAATATCACTTTTCTTAGAGAACAAGTTTCACATGAATAAATTACATATAAGTTAAGAGGTACATAAAAAAAGAACTATGCATCAAAAGTCACAAGACATTTATAAACTAATAAAATCCTCAAGTTTATTAGCATACTCTTCCCATTCACAAATTTTAATGTGGTGTCAACGCTTACATCTAAAAGACATAAAGCCATAACAAAACAAAAGGCATTAGCAAAAAAAAAATGTAAACCACCTAAAATAAAAGGTTAAGAAGGAAAAAAGGCTTAACAAATAAGAATCGATTTGTGACCTCTAAATTCGTGAATTGAAATGGTCCATTAATTTTCATGTACTAGTCTATATTTTGGTATAAATTAGGATTTACATATCAATCGAAATTGATTTATATATATCCCTTTCCGTGATTCCATGCAAGTGCTTTATATTGATATAAGTAATTGCATGTCGTGTGTTTCTTTTTTTTTTTTTTTGTTTAGTGTATAAAAGAAAAAAAAAACATTACACACTTAAAATAATTCCGTAGAAAGAGGAAGAGATTTCGAAAAACATGAAGTATGAAGCAGAAGATCAAGACGTTTCATTACTGAAGAAATGGCAGAAACGTGAAAAGTGTCAGATATGAATGAAAATAGGGAAAAAGTTGGTCAATGAGTGAAAATAATTGCATGAAGAAGATAAATAAACGTAAGTTTTGATGTCATTAATTCAGGAGCCAAATGCCTAGTGACAAAACAGAGAAACCGAGGCACATTTTCATCGTCTATTTCATAGCTGGAGTCAGCAACATAACACATTTTCATCTATTTTGTAGTGATTTTTCATTTTAAATTTTTTTGTCAGGCATTTTTTTTTTCTTTTTTTAATACCATGGCCTGAAATCAACTGTAATAGGTTTTCTCATATCTTATCTCGCTGTTCTGCACCGCACAAATAAATAAAATAAAATAAATATCTTAGATTTATATTTTATTAAAAAATATAACTTGCTGTGTTTTTGCATGTTTTTTTAAGCATACGTATGTGTGATTTTTGTTGGCAATGTTATTATATATAAAATCGTTTTAATTAATTCACAGGAAAATTAGTTAATTTAGTGACATTAAATTTATTAATTTGCATTTTTTTTCAAAGTCGCTTTTAGTATTATTGAAAGTCGTCTTTTTATTTTTTTATTTAATTAATTAATGTGTGCAGATAAAATAATAATTTTACAGTTTATCTTACCAAGTTACTAATCATCTCCGGTCCTCATGAGAAAATAAATTTATTTTATCAATTTGTATTTATTATACATTGACTAAAACATTAAAATAATTAATATTTTAGTAAAAACTTATGGAGATAATTTTTAAAAGTATAAAATAGAATAAATAAATTTCTCAAAATAAGTTAAGTGTTAGGATACTAGTTTACCATTTTATAGTAGTTTATCATTTTTTTTTTCATCGTTTACAACTACAAACTTAGACAAAATGAAATAATCCCCCTTTAATAAATTGATAATACAAATTTCTTCTCTACATACTAATCTTATTTGAGGCACTATCAAAAATTAAATATAAATATTTCTCCTACCAAAAGTTCAAAGCTTAATTTATTACATGAAAGATTAATCCCTTCTACCAAACACAACTCCCGTTAGTAAATGATATACAATTATGTACGTAACATATAAAATCTATAGTAAAAGGCATATCCTACTTAACTAAATTTGCTCCACTTAGTATGACAACCGGCTTCACCAACTCTTGTAATTGTATGCATTAAAATCAAAAAGATGAATTCAAAACCAGACATGTTTGAACATTTTGTTTCGAGCTGTAAATTGGCATTGAATCTAATTGGCAAAGTGAATTGTTCTATCATGTAATTGAGTTCTATCAGTTACATCTGAATCAAAAAAAAAAAAAAAAGGAATTTAACAAAGAAATGAAAATTAGGGTACAAAATTAACAGAAGGTAAATGCTGAAATGACTGACTAATGTGATCAGATGCCTCAGTGAAACTTTAAAGGTACAATTCTTCTACAACCCTTCTCTTTACTTCTAACCTTGTCCATTTTTTTTCAACCCCCCAAACCTCTTTTTTTCCTTTTCTTTTTGGCTTGGCCATTGCCATTACTTCCCATATACAGATACAATACAACGTCTATGTGTTCATGGTGGATTTTTACTGTCAGAAACTTGTATACCTCCTTGGTTCAATATATCACAACACGAAGCAGGCCCGGCTGCGGTTCTGTGAAATCAAGGCCTTCTTCTTCGAGTAGATAACGCTGTACAGCTATCGGAAGTCTCGCCGGAGTGCGGGAGCCCCGAGTATGGTGACCAGTGCCAACACAGATATAAACCTGCAAACGCTGCTCGGTGGCTCTGGCTGTGCTTCTTAGCACACTCAGTTCATGTTTCAGCACGTGGATCGCTTCGCTTACGTGCAGACCGTGTAGGTCTATCATTCTCTGGTGCCCTCTTCCATTAATTTGCATCTCTGGTGCTACAGGATTCCTGAAAAATCAACATTCACAATTACTGCAGCAAAATGCAGCAGTTGAAATTAACAAAGAAAACAAACAATCCAATGATACAGGTCCAGAAAGAAACTATGATGGAAAAGGAAAGGGTGCAGTAGTTTGGACAGTAAATTTTCTCAGAAAAATAGTGGTACACTCATTTAAACCTCAACATTTTTTCTCTGCAAACCACTGGATAACAATGGGACATTACTTATGTTTTTCTTAACCACTCAAAGTGTTTCCCACCTCTCAACCAATTACGACCATCATTCCTCTCAATGACCAGCTGTCACCAAAAATAGGATAGATAAATAATCAAGAGTAGGAAGAGAAACAAGTGAATGGCAAAAATGAAAATAAAAAATAAACAAATAGAGTCAGCATGTCAAAAGAAAGCTTCCATCATATCATTATATGCAGGTTGTGCAAACTGCAGGCACAGAAAAATATTAGGACCGTTTACTTTTAGAAAACGATTTTCTTTTTTAACTTTTAATTACAAAACTATCATCTTATTTTCAATCTATTTCCAATTTTCAAATTATTTGTACAGGAAAACAAAGAAAAACTAAAAAAATGTTTTCGTTGTTTCCTGTACAAATCTTTGAAAACAAAAAATAGATTGAAAATAAGATGATAGTTTTGTAATTAAAGTAAAAACAGGAGTTGAAAACAGAAAATGTTTTCTCAAAGTGAGCCCTTAGTGTTGTTGAAACTTAAAACTGGACAGAACAAAAAGTCCAACTAGTATATAAGCATTAACTATTCCAATTGAAGGTTATGAATCAATCTTGTACCAAATTGAAGGTTAGACCACCATTGGACAATTCTAAACAGATCTCATAACTATTCCAATTCTAGTTCAGTAGGGAAATTCATCTGGTTGAACCAGTCAAACACAATTTAAAATAAAAAGTTTAACTCATATTTCCTAAATGTTCAAATATATTTCATTTAAATTATTCTTATTAAGTCATTCACTTCAACCAATTGGTTTAAATTGATTAACCTAAATCAAAAGTCTGACCAGTTCGTTGTCTAATCTGGTTTTAAGTTTTAACAATGTGCGGATGTCATTCTGACAACAAACAAATTGTGCTTTTTACCAAAAGTTGCATGGATAGGAATAGTGATAGAAGTGGGAACAACAAACCTCTGGCGGTAAATAGATTCTTGAGCTTTTCCATGAGCTGCTTTCATATGCATGTTGTGTAGTTGCCCTTTAACACTTAGCTCCTTTGCAAGGGCTTTGTTGCCAACAAGGTAGGCTTGTCGAGCCTGTTTTTTATATTATGAAGAATTAAACTCAGGTTACAAAAATTAGGATGGGTGGACTTATTTTATATTTCTTATCTGAGTAGTGGGGATACTGCACAGTTGTTGAAACTCAAATTACAAAAATGTTAGCTAGACAAATTTCATTACAATGAAAAATAAGCAAAAATTTAATGCTGCATAAAAACAAAGAACAGACGGTTTTGGAAGGATCTTGCCAGTCACACAGCAAATATTCCTTGACTTTTATTGTTTGTGCATATTCAATTTGGTATAATCCTAACAGCTCTTCTATTAAATTTACCCACACTACCCAGATCCAACTTGATTGTCCAAATTTATATACTAGAAAACAAAAGATATAACATAAATCATGGCCTAACTTCTAAAAATAACATAGAAGACTAGAAGTGTAGGCAGAGCATATGGATACAAGCCAGCCATGAAGTGTGTAGGTTGTAGCCAAATCATTACATTGTATTCTCATTCAAATTCCCATTAACTTCTCCATCACTGCATGAAACAAAGACCCACCTGCTCAAAATAAGCATTACGCAAGCGTGCATGATCACGAGCCTCCTCCCGCAGCTCAGAATACATATTTGCTGCCATTCAAAATTGTTAAAAGAAACACAGTAAAGAAAGAATTCATCTCACAGTTGAAGCACATAAACATAAATATTTACCAACTGCGTCACCAGTTTCAAGCCAAACAGGAGCTGCCCGAGCAGAACCACGGTTCTGTAATCTATTATCACCAAAGTTGACTCTCCCCTGTCCACCATTGTAGGCACTGGCCAGAACATTTAAACTCCTAC
This sequence comes from Pachyrhizus erosus, assembly GCA_026544285.1. Classification (NCBI taxonomy): domain Eukaryota; kingdom Viridiplantae; phylum Streptophyta; class Magnoliopsida; order Fabales; family Fabaceae; genus Pachyrhizus; species Pachyrhizus erosus. The sequence continues at coordinate 8,175 of JAMLFT010010982.1, forward strand.
TAGAGCCAGTGGACCCATCACCAGAACCATTTTTCTCATACTTCCACATTCCAGAATCCTGAGAAGCCAATTTCCTGACAGCTGAAGCAAAGTCAACAGCACCTCTAGATGGAATAGAAGAACCAGATTTGAACATGAGCATGTCTTTATCAGATGACAAGTAAGGATTTCCACTTTGTTGAACATTATCTGCAGCATATTTTGCAGTATTCTGGCCATTTGATGGAGTAAGAGCTGGAAAGTCCATTGCACTCAGATTGGGAGCTGACAGATTCTTTGGACTCAGATTCTGATTGAAGCTACCATCAACTTGAATCTACAAAATTGGAGGCAAACAAGTAGATAAAATCAACATAAATGTCCTTGGTTAAGAAGAAAGTCAGAGAAATGAACTATTCATGAGAGATGACAATTATATCTACAGAATGAAAAACAAAAACTAAGAGAAATGGTCATATTACTATATCATATACCAAGAAATATATATATACATCCAAAAAATTGCTTATAAAAGTCAAATTGTCCCTTGATAAAATGAAGCATAAGCTATCAGGACTTGGGAGATAGTGATTAGAAACCAGGAGCTGGATTGCATTAGAGTTGCCTCACAACTTTATGGAATGCCAGCTCTTCCCTGCCAAAACAAGGCACAAATATTTCTCTATATATTTAGCTTCCATCCCTTCAGATTTAATGCACTACCAAAGCATATCGCAAGAAATGCAGTCCCAACCAATAATTGCATCACAAGATGCTAGGAGACAGTTATAATGCATATATGTAACTGAAAATGCATACATTTTGCACAAAAAGAACCTTTATAATGAACTATAATTTAACCATAAGTCAGTAATTACATGAAGATCAACCTACATCTAACTGAGTGAGCATCTCAATGGTCAGATGTAAATCGCATCCATTGGCAAAGAAAACTTCAGCAAGGCTTTCTGATGCAAAACCAGGGAATAGAGAAGCTAAAAACTCCAAAGGGTTCAAATCAGTATCATTCACAACAGAATTCCCAGCAAAACCATCATTTAAGAATCCGTGTCCAGAATTGTCATCATAAACAAGTGCCTCTTGACCATTGCTAACATGCAAGTCATTATTCCCAATTTGCCTATTCCAAGGCTTTGCTGATGTGTTCAAAACACTAGCTGAAGATGGTTCCTCCCTGTAGGTTGAATTGGAAAATCTTACTTTATCAGCAAAACTATTGCCATTAAGATGCTCTTGAGACAATTCCTGCTGTTCATTTAGTATATATCTACTTCCCTTAGAAGAAGGAAAGATTGAGGATTCATTATCATCATTTATAGACAAGCCTGCTAAAGAGAGGTTGTTAAGACCTTGGGATTCATCCTCCCCCATGACCTTGAAGTCAGGGGTGATATCATCAGGAAGCTGACAACGCCAGTATTGGTGAGCCTCATCATCGGAATTATTTGAAATGGATGATTCTGATCGATCTAAAACTGCTTTCCCAAGAGATCCAGCAGTGGTAAACCTTGCAGTTGCATCTACCGAGCTGTTGCTTCCAGATGGCGATGATCTGAGGGCAAAAGGAACAAACTCTGCTGCATTTGGATTCAATGAGGTTGCTTTGATTGAGGTGCTCAGTTTTGCGTCTGTTTGGGTTCCTTTCTTGGATAAGCTCATTATTGACAAGAATATAGACAAAATGACTAAAACATAGATGGAACTTAAAAACTTAACAGAAATATTCCAGACAGCGTCAACCAAACCCTGCAAAATAATTCAATTTTGTTATACAAGTTGTGATCAACCAGACTCAAAATAACACAACATGATGCGTGTATGTGAACAAATGAACAACTCAATATTGAATTCCAGCTTAAACAATTTATATTATGCGAAGTATATATAAAATCTATAACTAGGCTGATTATCACTGCAAGCAACCAACTATGGGATGACCATTTACGAAACTGAAACTTAATTGGACATAAGAGAGACAGTGCATTAATTACAGACACAACTTTTAGCTAATCATATGATACCAAAAGTGCATTGAACACTCACCAATTTCACATCAAGTAAGAAACAGCAGGATAAAAGTAAAAACCCTAATTTTTTCAGGAGCAATTAATTGAAAGTGTTTAAGACGAAGTAAACAATTGAAAGAATAGTTCAATTGTAGCCACAGAAAGCCTATTAAAAAACAACAAAACTTACAAAAATCTCAAAACTTATCATAGGAACAACAAACAAAATAAAAGTGCGACAGATTAAAACCAGCTGAAGACAAAAGAAAAAAGTCAAAGTATGAGCAAACAATAACACAACCTTCCATTATGAAAGCCAAAACCTTTACGAGATCTTAAGCAATTCAGCCCCTTGAGGAATCAGAAAACAACAAAAAAATCAAAAACAAAAAAAACCCAATAAGTACAATTAAATCAAACAGAAGAAAAGAAGATAATTACAGAAAAAACAGACAATTTAATGAGATGGGTAAGTGAAAGATCTGAAAATTTAAGGAAAGTGAGAAAGAAAAGATTATAATACCTTTGCGAATCAAATCAAAGGGATCCATGAGGGGAAATTACATGAGATCAGAGAGGTAAGAGAGAAAGAAATAATGAAGAGAAAAAGTGAAGCAAAGTTATAATTTTCTTTTTTTTTTTTTCTGGGAATTGAAGCTTGGAACTATCTCTCTGGTATTGTTATCTCAGTTATCAGTTTTTTTTATCCTTCTTGTTCTCTCTTTCTTTTCTTTTTCTTCACTTTTCTCTTTCTCTCTCTTCTTTCTAAGTTTCTTCTGTTAGAAACCCTGTTAGGCTTAGCTAATACCAGCACCACTACCACAAAAATACTAAAGAAGGCATCCAACCTTTCGCCGCTCGATTTGACCCCTATCTCTCTCTACAAACTTTCTCTCTCTCACACCCTCTTAACTCTACACTGTTTATAATTAATTAGTATCCATGATTGGGATTTGGGAAATAAAAAACCGGTGCCACAACCTTTTTTTTTTCTTTAATTTTAGTGCATTTAGTATTTTATTAGAATAATAGTACATCAACTTTTTAAAAAAATAATCAATAATCTTATTTAAAAATTATAAAAAAAATTACCAGCATATACGGAATTTACAAATCTACCTCACTTAATATGATAAGAATTTATTATTATTATTATTATTATATATATAATTTTAAATATTTTTATATTGTTATTTTATTATAAATTATTATATATAATAAATTTACTAAATTTT
>JAMLFT010010983.1:0-11415 GCA_026544285.1 Pachyrhizus erosus
TTTTAATTTTTATTGTCAAATAATAATGTTAAATAATAATATATAAATATTAATATTTTAATGATTTATCACGTCATAAAAATTTTAATAAAACAAGTATGTGTAATTCTTTTAGTAAATTTTATTTTTAAATTCTTTATCAACTAATGTGATATTATTTATTTTAAAGATATGAAAATTTAAAAATATAATTTATAAAAATATAAGTGATTATTTTGTACTTCTTGACAACATTACAGGTCGATGAGTTGTTAGTATTGCTATTATATTATTATTTAAATTTTTTAAAAAAGACTAATTATTTTAAAGACTAAAATAAAAAAATCTTATTTTTTAATATACCAAAAACATGTTTAAGCCATTTATAAATGCATTAAAAAAATATGAAAGATACTTAGGTGAAAAAATCAAAAGAAAATGTTTATTGAATATTAAAATTAGATAACAAAAGCTTTTTTTAATTTCAAAGAATATTTTTAATATGCATAAATCGTAAAGTAATTGATGAGCTCATGCTAACTAAAATATACAACTCATTACTTTATTTATATCATTTTATATGATATTTAAAATTTTAATAAAAATATTAAAAATTATAATTAATATGATGAATTTTTAAAAATATATATATAATGTAACTTTTTAATATATTCTTTCTCTTTAATTAATTAATTTTATTTATTTATTGTCTAATATCAATTATTCTCATTAAGTATATTTTTAAAAAAATATTTAATATTTTATTAATTTTGTAAAGTAATATATAATTTAATTTTTTTAAAACGTCATATAAATTAATATAGAATGAGTTGTTGGTAAAAAAATTAAACAGAGTAAATTATTGAAGAGGACACTATTAATTTAAAGTTTAATTAATTATTGAAAGAAAATGAAACAGACCAAATTGTAGGTGAGTGTCATGTCACTATTAATTTAAGGCTAAATTAATCTATTAAATTTTGAATTTTTTGCCTTTTTAATATTTTTTTATAATTAATTTGATAAATTTATAAAATAATTTGTTACGTCTCTAAATAATTTATAAGTTATTAGTATATCTAATATTATTATATCATTTATAAATTCTATATCATATGAAGTAAAATATAATTTTTAATACTTAAATAATTGGCGGGGGGACCTAAACTTGTATCCGCAAATGCTAAAGTAGGTGACCAATTTACAATTGGGAGAACTAAACTAAAACGCAACTAATTAATTGTTAAGAAAATTAGATCAATCAACTTGTTAATTTAAGCTTAAATTAATCTATTAATTCCTAAATTATTTTTAAAAAATTTAAATTAATTCTTATACTTTTTAAAATATAATAGGTTTTTAATTTATAAATTATTTTTAATTAGAAGTCAAGATTAGAGTTTTGTTAAATTAAATGAAATATTCTTGATTCATATATGAGTAGAATGATTCATTTATTTATTTTTAAATAATTGGGGGACCTATTAAATAATTAAATTTTCAATTTAATCCTTAATAAATTATTTAAAATTTTCCAAATAAATCATTATACTTTAAATTATATAGGAATGTTTTGTCCAATTTGATAGAACCATAATCTAAGAATCCAATTAAAAAGTTAATTTATAAATTTAGAAACTCAAATTATATATATTCTACCAAATTTATTACATGGTATTTTTCTAATTTATTTTTAATTCATTCAATTTAAGTGCTTCATTTAATTTTATTTACTATTGTCATTTTATTTATTACGGGTATATATTTATTGACTTTTCATATTTTCAATTTTTAATTTTTCTATTTTTTTAATCTTTAAATAAATAGAAGTAAAAAAATACATTAATTTTTAGTAAATTAGAAAAATAATAAATTTATTATATATTTCTAAAATAGAGAAAAATAAAAAAAATTATGTTCATGGTATAATTTTTCATTCCTATATAGATCTACACATAATATTTGAATTCCTTTCTTAATTTTTTCATTTTGTACGAAGTTTTTAGGTTAGTAAGTTAGCACAAATTATGGTTTGAAAAATAAAACATGAAAATTCGGCAAATATTTATGAGATAAGTGAAAATAAATATATAAATAAAATAAAGCATAATTTTAAAAAATTAGAAGAAAAAAAACTAACGTGATGATAGAAATTAAACTAAGTTCTGTATTATTAATTATTCTAAATGTTTGCACAATATTTCCAGTACAAACTTAAAAGCGACCAATAAATAAATTCCTAGTTCAAAACTTTCTTTTATATAATTTCATATTTATTACTATTTATCATATAAATAATCATAAATTATTATTGGGATAATGAAATACTAAAAAATGAATAAATATTATATTAGATATTTTTATACTAATATAATATCTAATATTAAAAATATCTATCAATGAGATCCGTCACTTGTTAGCCAACATGGATTATAAATTCGGAATTTGGATGAAAAGTCAAACATGCTTTGTAGTTGCATTGATCTTATATAATAGACTAAACTTGAGCAGCATCGGCAATGATCTACGGTCTTCTATCAGACAAGATAGAAGCAAGTTTGGGTTTGATAATATACAACAAGCAGACCATCACAGAAAGGATTCAAAACACCTAATATGATAACACTGAAACTGTAGAGAATCATCTGTGGTAGTCTGCTGATGTGTCATCTTAATAAATAATGGCCTCGACAATTCCATATTCTCATGGCTAGAGACCCAGAAAGTACCAAACTGTCCCTTTCCATGGTTACATTGCTGAAGCTCTAACAAAACTAGAAAATACAGAGGCGTCATCTTTCAGAAGAACCTGCGGATTTCCCTGTTCAGCCTACGCGGATGAGAGAGAAAAAGCTCATGTTATTTCATGTTGGTTAATAACTTTGAATGGATGACAGAATATTCAGTCAACAAGTGAAATAATGTCCACAAGGAGAGGGGGTGGGGGTCTGGTCAGGGGAAATGAAATTGAGCCAATTTTCTTTATTAATTTCATTTGTCATCTAAATAAATCCATGCACAGAGGTGAACTTATTCTCAGTTAATAATAAATAAATGAAGGTGACAACAAAGAATAACCTTGAGCTAGTTCCTACTGTTATGATAAGTGGAAAGTTAAAGAAAATAAAGCATACCAGCTTCCCGTGGTCAAGAATCAGAATGCTGTCCATATTTATAACAGTTGAAATCCGGTGAGCTATTGTGAGCACTGTCATTCCTTCGCATTCACTGGAAATGGTATTTTGCAGCAGTGAAGCAGTTTGAATGTCTACATTGGCCGTGCACTCATCCAAACAGAGAACCTAAAAGGGCAAGAGGAACATGTCAATAACCTAATGATCAGATTCGGAAGAGGCCAGTCATATTATGTTGAGATACTGACATTGATAATGTCTAGAAACGTGATTCTTTTTTGGGGGGTATAATACACAACGAACTATAATGAAGTCATTGCTTAAGATGCTATCATCAATAACAAAGTTAAATCCGAAAATTACAGTATGCCACTCTTAAATCATCATTCTTACCTTTGAAGATTTCAGAAGTGCACGTGCCAGGCAAAGAAGCTGCCGCTGGCCAACTGAAAATGACATCCCTGCTTCCTTTACAAGAACATCCAGCCCTCCAACTACTTCTACTTCCTCCTTTACATGGCACTTTTCCAATGCATTCCAAATTTTTAAGTCATCGTTCATTTTCAATGGGTCTAGGTTATCCCTAGATTTTTGAAAGAATACAGGGTTTTAAGTTAGAGATGAAAAGTAGGTGCAATAAAAATAAATGCTAATTCAGTTTCTTCCCGACAAGAATGTAAAAACATTATCATAGAGGTGGAGCTAAATAAGAGTTTGCATCAAAAGTATTGACAGAAACAAATTCAAGTAGAGTACCTTAATGATGCTTCGAACAAAAATGGACTCTGAGGAACAATGGCTAAATGTGTACGCAGTTCTCTGACAGGAATATTTTTAATATCCACCCCATCAATTGTGATAGAGCCTGTACATATTGGGGTAAGGCGGAAAAGGGCATTTAACACACTAGACTTTCCAGCACCTGTTCTTCCAATTATTCCAACCTGATTACATGCCATTCAGGAAGTATAAAACATAATGGGTATTAAATCTAAGAAAATTCAGTACAAATTCAAGTATAGTGCACTGACTTGTGTCCCTCCTGCAATTCTAAAACTAAGATTGCAGAGTGCAGCTGGCAAAGATGACATATATTTCAAAGTAACAGACTGGAATTTGATAACTCCTTGATTTGGCCAATCTGGACTCAAGTTTATGCATCCAGTTTGTTCTTCTTGAGGAATGTCCGTGTACTAGAAAACATTAAATGAATGTTAGGTGTCTGCGTATATATGTATAAACATGTTTCTACCAAGTAAAATAAGTTCTATTCATACTTGAAGAACTCTTTCAACTGAAACCATTTCCTTTTCTGTTTCCGCGAAGCTTGATAAAAAGCTCCCTAACAGGGACACAATTGGAGCTGCATATGAGAGGGCCAATCCTACCTGTTCAAAAATAATTTTCCGTGTTCAGTTTTTGTATTAATTAGTTAATCAAATCAAAGATTTAATAAAAGAATAACAAACAAACCAGTCCTGGGGTACCAAAGTTGATAGGCAGATTGCCATGAGATCCAACAACAGCCATCACAGCTATGAATGAGATGATAAATGCAGCTAATAACTGGCAGAAAGTCATTATTAGCAACAACTAATATTCTAGATTTGATACAAATTCAAATATAATCTTTAGACATACTTTAGTGTTGCATGGATAAATTTTATAAAACATTTAGGAGAATTGTTTTATTTTTTAGCTTGAAATGTCAAGAAATATACTTGACTCAAAGACATACCTGAAGACGCAAGGAAAGCCACAAACTTGCCACTATCTCTGTGTAGGAAGTCTTCTGATACAAGGTTATATGTTCTATGAATTTGGCAAAGAAAAAGTCCTGTAAAAAAATACCATTGTATCATAGTTAATTAGTCTACATATATAAATTTTTATAAGAAATTTCACACGGTAAAAGTGGTTTTTGAAACATTGAAAACTACAATATTCGGTACCAGTAGGTCCACTCCATGCACCAAATTTTCGTATGATGAATGGACATGACAAAAAGTAAAAGATTCTAAACAAATAGCTGTTTTCTCATCTATGAATCTTATTAATGTGAATGTGATATCTTAAGTACCCTAGTTCAGTCAAGTTCTTCAACATGGTACAGAATCTTCTCTGACCACACGACCCAAACTATGATTGCTTCTTCCATTTGTATAATTAAACAAGCTTTTAAATCATGGTAGTGGTAGGAATTGCTAGTCATTCGGTGATCTTCCACACCTGTAACTACTATGCTCTATAAATGGTATTAGACATTTTTTCTATTTATGATTATTAGCTTAAAATGACATATATTTTACCTCAGATTTAAACGCCCTAATAGTTGATGATCCATCGAGTGTTTCACTGAAAGATGTGTATATTGGAGAACGAGAAACACTATCCAGTCTTCGTAATTCTCTTGATGTTGACCTGTAGAAGAACTGAAGCCATTGCATAGGTCAGTTGAATGTTATCTATCATGCTAAGTCAAAGAAGTCATTATGATCTTAAACATTTGAAACTCAAGAAATCTTGATATAATTTATTTGTAGTATTATGAAAATTCTTATTTTATACTCCATAATTATGAAAATTTCCTAATCATACATTATAATAACATACATAATCGTAATAGTTTTAGAACTTACAACCTAAAACAAGATGAGTGGTTAAATATGAGATAGTGATAATACGAAAAAAGAATACCTGCAGTCTACTGTAGATATACCAAAATGGCAATAGCAAGAGTAAGAAGAAGACCTATGGAAAACCGAAAGAAAAAGATTTTGGTTATGGGGACAAGGTAACACAAATCTAGCTCCATAGTAGTTAGTACATAAGACAAACTAAGAAATTTATGGATACCTGTACATAACACAAAATTATTGCAATACCCATCAAGCCTACAAAATTAGCTAGGAGAATGTTCATAATGAATGGAAGGGAATCATCAATTGTATAAAGATCGGAAGATAACCTGCATAAAATATAATAAATCATGAAACATAAATTTCATATTATCACAATCTGCTATTGCCTGAAGACATCGTATTCAAACCTGTTCAGTATTCTCCCACCCGGGGTCTGATCAAAGAATTGCACAGGTGCATTGATAAGCTTGTTGAGCAATTTATTGTGTACCTTTGTTGCTGCTTGCAATCCACCAAATGCAAAAGAGAATGCCCTCACCAATGTGAAAAAGGAATTCATAATACAAAAGAGACATAGTATAGCCTGCACCATTAATTATCATCTCAAACAAATTAGAGAATTACATTCAATAGTAGCTGATAGTCTAGACAGATAATTAGGTAATTTTAATTTTTAATTTGCTACAAATGGTTTAAAATAGTGAACTAAGAACTTTCGATAATGCTTAATACTGAAATTATCTGAAATTACTACATGCTTCATTTGACTACTCCATTCTCCAACATGATATTCGACAGATTCAAACTTTATAAACCGAAGTTCTAATAAAAAAATTCCCTGGCATTACTTAAAGCTATTATAATTAATAAAAAGAAAATTCAAATTACAAGCATTTTGTTGTGCTTCTTGCATGAGACATATAGTGCCAGTAAATACCTACTTGCCAATGAGTCAGGTTCAGCAAGAAAATTGTACTACGGAAGTATTACTAAAGATCATCCCCTCACCAGATAGAAAGATACAGAATATCTTGTTTGACTGCTTTCTGTTGTTGTATCAACCCAATATGACAGCCATAAATCATTCCCATTACGAGAAGCTTGCATTAGAATAGCTGATAGGCATATAATGACTGTCATGAACCAGCCAGTGAAGACGGCGTAATTCCTGCAAAAGGCACTAAATTGTTAACCAACAATTGAAGAGCAGAAAAGCTTATCTACAAACTGACAATCCCCATACATCTCTGATATCAAAGACGTGTATGTCTATACTTACTTATACACTCCAAGTTCAACTTTTCCCTCTTTCCTCAACTCAACTTCAACTATCTCCTCTGCTCCCTCCAGACCATGCACAATACCTGTATCAGGAAGAGACTCCTCCTCGGATCTGGAAGAAAGATTTGTGCTGCAAGATTGTCTATGATTCTGTAAAGCTGAATCAATTTCATTCAATGGAGAGAGTTCTGTATATGAAGAAATTGGGAAGTCGGCTGAATTTCCCATCCACTTTATATGTCCCTTGTCCATTACAACTATCATATCAGCAGAAGATATTGCCTACATATAAATTTAGGTACATCAATCAATAAGTGAATCCTTATACAAGTACACCTTACATAGAAATAAAAAATATATAATACATATCTTCTGAAAAATACTCTTATCAAGTATAGCCGAAAATATCAGTGAAAACATCATGTTCATCTGGTTTTAATCAGAAGAATGCTTGGCAAGAACCAATGTAATTTACGATAATGAATAATAGTTGTGAAGTACATAAACAACCTGAGTGTTATGGGTACAGAGCAATCGGGTTTTTCTCTGCATAAGAGGACCTAGAATGCCATTGTGTAAGATACATTGAGCAACTTGTACATCAACCGCACTCAGGACATCATCAAGCATAACAACATCTGAGTCATGATACATTGCCCTGTTAATTGAACAGTATTAAAACAGTTTTTGTTGATAAATAATCATGGCATAAAAATATACCATTTGATTGAAAAGAAAACAGGAAGTTAGCACCTTGCCAAGGCAAGACGAGCTCTCTGTCCTCCCGATAAGTTGAGTCCTTTCTCTCCAATATAGGCCATGTCACCTCCAACCATCAATGAGACATCAACATCTAATGCACATGCCTGCAGTATATCAGTATACCTGTTTGTAGCAGGAAGATGATAAATTGGAAGAGCATCAGTTCTTTTGGTTCAAATGTTTGCAAAGCTCAAGATCACACTGAGCAGAAGAAGCAGGTCAAGATTTCAATCAAATTAAAATCTATATCTATATCTATAACTATATATATAACTAAGAGAGACGCTAAACATTTATAGTTATTGATTAAACTTAAATAAACATTTATAGTCATTGATGGAAACTTAAATTAAATAATAGCCATTGATTGAATTTTAAGAGACTTGAAACATTCATAACCATTGTGGAAATTTAAATTTAATAATAGTCGTGATTGAATCTGAGAAATTAATGACAAATATAATGACTATGTTTATTTTAAAAAACATCATTATGTAATTTACACACAAATAGGTGAAACAAAAAGGAATATAAAAATAGCCAGTAATTAAATTTTAAGAGAATTGAAACATTCATAATCATTGATTGAAATTTAAATTTAATAATAGTCGTTGATTGAATATGAAAAATTAATGACTATGTTTATTTAAAAAAGAATCATTATGCAATTTACACACAAATAGGTGAAATAAAAAAGGAATATAAAAAATTTATTTAATAGAAAATTTATAATATTAATATATTATATTATTAATATTATATACATATTAATAGTTTAATATTATAATTATTAATAATACTTACATATATAGTATTAATAATTATACTTTAATATGTGTGTGTATGTATTTTAATATACTATTAGTTTTTTCTTAACAATAATAGTTTTGAAACAAAAATATATTTAATATTTATTATATCATTTTATTCAAATCTTAAATATTTTATATTTGTATAAATATATAAATATTAAAATAATGACATTGCTTATTCTATCAATTTTTATTATAACAAAAATAATAATTCCAATAAAATAATAAAAATAATTATTATAAAAATAATAGCAATAATAATAGTAATATACTACTAATTTTGAAACTGAGAAGAAATCAATACGCTGTTATATTATTAATTTTTAAAATATTTAGTTTAACTTTTAAAATTTAGTGTAAAATTTTATTTATTGAATAATGAACTTACGTTTTAAAACAACTGTTGATTTGATTTAACGAAATTTAACATTAATAAAAAATTTAATTACTCATTAAAATATTTCTATACACATATTATTATTTAATATTATTAAATGTATACTATTGGTCGTTGATTTTATTCAATCACATTAAAATATTTTTGTAAGATAAAACTCATGGACATATATTTCAAACTGTTATATTTTTTTATAATGAGATATTTTAAATATTTTTATTTCAATAGAAACTGATTTAATAATTATAAATAATTTAATTATTTATATTAGTGAAATTTATTATATTAATTATAATCATATTTAAAATATTTTTAAAATTTAATATAAATTAAGGTTTCCATTTTCACTTAATAGAAATGAGAAGTTTTAATCAATGAAATTCATTTAATGCACTTTTAATTCATACAATTCAACCTATAATATTAATCGACACACATTTAACTAATATATTTTAGTAATATATTGGATCCTTTGAACAATCAATCATGAAAAATAATATATTTGATGATTTAAAAAATTTCATAATATACTCTATTAATAATTAACAGTTTCTAAATAATATATTATTAATATATTAGATTTCTCTCTCTATATATGTAATGGAAACTTTATCTAACATCAGTCATTTATCCAATTAGAATTAATGAATTTAATTATATTAAATTAATTTTAATTATTTTACATAATCAAATTTTAAATGTTTGCAAAACTGTTGTGACAAAGATGTTTCATAAAATTAAATTGTTGATAGTTGTTGATCGAATTTCAAACTTTATAGTAGTTGTTTAGATCCAAACTAATTTAGAATTAATTAAAAATTAAATAATTCACATTAATGTCATTTATTATTTAATTTTGTCCAAATATCTACCTTTCATTAGAATATAACTGTCACAATTCACACAAATCCTCCATTACTATTACCTATTATTACTTCTCCCACAAATGTCTCATTTACTATTATCTAGTACCTCTCTTACAGTCTTCAAAATATGATTTTGTCACATGTACGTGAATATCTTCCTTTTAACTACTACTTTTTCTTTTACCTCTTCTTTTCTCTCAAACTATTCAGAGGATCTTCCACTCCTCAAACTTTCATCATGTTGCTTCTACTTTTCTTCTTTTTGAATCAATCATTATTTTCTTCTTTCGCTTTAATTATTATCTCAATATTACTTGATTTTTTCATATTTAATCATGTCTGTGTTTTTTTTTAGATTCATTCCATGCTAATTTTTTTTTCTTAAGTTTGCTTTAGGTTTAGGAGATCTCCATAACTTCAAGATGATTATCGGAATAATTAGTGGAATCTTCGGGTAATTCACACACACATAGTTTTTCATAAAATTAAACAATTTATTTTGAACAAAATTTTATTAAATATTACTAAATAAAAATTATATATAAAATTTTAAAACCAATGGTTGGTTGGTGATGCTGTTCAATTTATATTACATAAAATTAGTAAATTTTATAATATCTACTTCATCGTATAATTTAATAAAATTTAAGTTAAAAAAGAAGAAAACTTAAATTGAAATGCTTCTTCGAGTGTGATTAAGATGACAACTACACCAATATTCAATTTATATTATATAAAAATATTAAAGTTCATAGTTCATTATATACTTTAATAAATTTCTAGTTGAAAAAGAGGAAAACACAATAACTTAGTGCTTTCTCAAGCGGCTCTCCAATTATTCAAGTAGCAAATTTATGATAAAAGATAAGAAGAATAAGATATAATATACTAAAAAAATTTCAATGTACTTTGAAACAAAAAATATGAAATATAACCTTTTTTCTTACTAATTTATTTTAGGTTGGAACTTTAGAAGAATCATTTGATAAGAAATAAAAAAAAAAGTTTTAGAAGAAGAATCACATTATAAGGAAAACAAAATTTAGGAATTAAAGATGAATGAAGAAAAAAATAAAATTTATACAACTTTTAATCTTTCATTGTAATTATTATTTTTTATATATTTATTAAGATGATTGATGATTTTGAATATCAAAGAATTGTCTATTTGTAACAATCAAATATAAAATCAATTTTACTTAAAAATCATACAAACTTATTATGATATTAAAAATATTATAAATGTTGTTATAACAACGATAATAGTAATAATAATAATTCATTTACATTCAAAATGATAAACTATCATTTTTTTTATTTTGAAAATAATAATAACACAGTCTTAACACAAACATAAATTTAATTTTAATAAAATGTAAAAAAAATATTGACTAGGTTTTATATGTCAATACAAAAGATACAACAAAAATTCTAGATGGCCTATCAATTATAACTTTTGCAATACCTTGATTTAATAAAATATTTAAAATTTTCTTTTGAAATTTTTAAAAAATTTTGGATTTGAAGATCGGAAGAGCGTCG
>JAMLFT010010984.1:0-11413 GCA_026544285.1 Pachyrhizus erosus
ATCTAAATTTAATTTAATATTCAGTTATTTTTATTTTAATTAATTTATTTATTTCTAAATAATATCTTAAATGATTTTATAAGAAAACTCGCATACTAACCAAATCTAATCCAATTCAATCAAAATTTTACGAATTAAAATGAATCAGATTTATGTAATTTTTTTTACTAATGATAATTAAACCTCCTCTGTTTAATAAACATATCTCTTTTTTTTATTTTTTTAACAATAATATTTCTTAAATATCCTTCTAATTTATTTTCAATCTCAAATCATTCTTGTTGCTTTTTGGGGAAACAATTTTTTGTATACCCCTCACACTCATCCCCTCCTTCATCATACTTACATTGGGCAGATATATCATAACGACTTTAGTATTGCTGACAATGGATAATCATTGGAACGAAAACATAAACACACAAATAAGCTAATAACTGACTATAATTATCGGAATGAAGATGGATTTAGTTATGTGTTTCGCTTTTACTTGGGTAAGTGGCAGAGTTATGGTGAACGGTGAATCTGCAGAGGAAACGGACAAGTGAAATTCTGTTTTTTGAAAATAATAAGAATAATTTGAAATTCAGAATAAATTAAAGAACATTTAGGAGAAAATATTACAATATTAAATCAAACCAATTCGATCACAAAACGAATTTGTTTTGTATGAAAATTTGAATTTATTTTAAATTTTAAAATAATTTATAATAAAATAAAATAAAAATAAATAATGATATATAATGTAAGATTTAAGTTTATATTTTACAATATCTCAATATTTAAAAATTTAATTAATATATAATAATTCTAATATTTACTTCTAATATATCATTCAATTAATTTATAATATCATGTTAGATATAAAATTTTATTCTATTTTTAACAAATTTTCAATCTTATATAAGATATATTTAAAAAATTTTATAGAACTGTTATCACAAATTATTAATAATTATATTTATTTTTATTTTAATATATATAATAATAGTTTTAATATTAATATTAGTTATCTAATCATCAAGTTAAATTCACATAATTAATTTAAAATTTATAACCTGTTACTTAATCCATACATAATCATGTTAAATTGAGATAAATTAAGTTGATAAATGACATATGTTTCTAAAAATTTCTATAATTTTGTTAAATCTAAAAGATTATTTTGAAGAAAACACTCCTCATGATGTAATAAAACATATAGTTTTAATAAATTATTAGGTTATCAAGAAAAAAATAGATCAAAACAAAAAAACTTGTATACTTAAACGTTTGAATTAAAATTACAGAAAAATAAAAAAATAAAATTACAAATCATAAATTAAAAGTACTAAAACTATAATGTATCCTAATAATTAGTACTATGTTGCACTTTTAAAATTACAATATAAAAGAAAAGAATTCTGAAAATTTGGCGTGTACAAAGGAAAAAAGAAAAAAGGACGGTGGTAGTAAACTAGCGGTTGCACTTGCTAATCAGAGATTCAATATATTAATCTAACGGTTGCCGATCGCCAATCAGAAGATTCCTCTCTTAGGCTGCCGGTCGCCATTTTGACCAAGAATCATGAAAATAATAGTATATGCTGGTTCTGTAGTTTTGTTTTGTTTTTTTTAATGTTGAAACAAAGTTTTATTAAGTGAATTAAAATACGAAACGATTATTATATGAACGAGAAATTATATAATTTAAGCGAAATTATTAAAGATATATAAACGACAATGTACGTTCTGAAAAATGAAAGAAAAACCTATATAAGTCTACTGTAACATCTCTTTTCTTTCTTTTAAGAAAAAATATTTTTTATTTGTCATTTTTAAAACTATTAAGTACTAATTATTTTCATTTTATCCTAAGTTTTAATGAATGAGAAAAATTGAAAAAGTGATAATAATATTTTGGTTTTCAATATTTCAATAAAAGGAAAGTTAGGCAAATAAAAACACTTTTAATCAGATTATTTAGAAGTTCTTCAATGATAAACTTAAATGTTTGCTTTTTGCGCTTTTGTTTATGCTATTTTATAATCAAAATTAGAGTTTTACTTGGATGATTTATACTAAAATTTAATGAAACAATTATTATATGAATCGCCAAAGCAAAGTTCTATTTCTCATTGAAAAATAACAAATTAAATAAAGTTTATAAACTTTTATATTTTTTTAAAACATTTGATACTTGATTAAATATTTTCAATTCAGTGTATAATATATTTTTTTAAAAATATAAGTAAGCATTGACTATGAGGATATGTCTGGGGCAGATGGAATTTCTCAATTTCAGTTGTTTATTTTTAAAGAATTATTTGAAAAATAATCAATGTGTTTGTGACAACTACTGAGTATTGTTTTTTAATTCGTATAAGTCAATAACAGTATTACTTATAATACACAGATAAACATCAATTTTTAGAATCCTAAAAAGTTAAAATAATAATCATAAATTTATTTTTCAATTTACAATTAATATTTATAATATTTAAAATTATTTTATAATTTAAAATTAATATTGAATCAAATCATTAAAATTATTTTACAATTCATAATTTATAGATTAAGTTACTGAGAGTGAGAGTTAATTTTATTTTTTATTTTTTATTATTCACGACAATAATAATGACACCGAAAAATTAAACAGTTATTTTTTATTATATATTTATATATTTATTATGTAATCAAATTAAATCAAATTTATTAAATTTAAAATTTATGAATACGTTATTCAACTTAATTTTAATTTGATACATTAAAATTTTTTAATATACCTCAACTTGTAAAAATATAATTGGGTTAAACATATTAAAAAAATTAGACAAATCTATTTATATTTCTAAATTATTATGTAAAAAAATAAAAGGATACAATCGTATACATGGTTGGTTATAATTAAAAATTATTTCAGAACCTTATGACTGTATAAAAAAATAAAATAATATGCCATTACTTGTAAATCTTAACTTTTTATGATTTAATATAATGACCAAAATTTACTTTTTTTTCACTCCCATTCAATAAAAACCCTTCTACTTATTATGCGTCCTTTCTCTGTTGATGTAGTAGAAAGTATTCTTTAAAATATGATTAATAATACTAATAAGATGTAGTATAATTGGTAGATATATGAGTTTTTTAAAATTCTAATAGAAGATTGATTTTATTTTTGTGGGTATGAAAGAAAAAAAAAATATTGAAAGAGAGAAAATTTATTTCGATAATCTCTGCAGCTCATAAAATTGGTCTCATAATTTCCAGTTTCAAGAATACCTTCCGACTACTCATAATGTTACGCCACTGGTCATAATAAAAACCAAAGCTTTACACCCATCCCATCCATACGTATCAACACAAGCAATTAAATGCTGGAAATCAATAAATAGTTCAAAATTGAAACAATGAATCCCCCCCTTCCCCTGGATTAAGAGCCAAGAAAATAGCAACTTTTTAAGAAAGAGAAATAGTAACTTGATAGATGTGCGTCAACCAATATTTCATTTCATATGGTAGCATGCAATATTTTTTGAACTATGCTAGTTTAATATGATTAGCTAGCACAATCTTTTTTTTCCGTGTCTCCTTATGCCTATGATGAATTGAAATGCCACATCTATATGCAACCTATATACCTTTTACACAACATTTTGTGGTCCTCCTTTTTCAGTTCCGCAGATGGATTTATCCACTTTATGAAGCTAACTTTTCGAACATTGCTCGATCACATAGAATAGCTGTCCTTCCTCAAAGAATTATTGAGACATTAGATACCGTTTTTCTGTCTAAACTTTTAGAAGCCAATCGATCATTTTCTTCCCTATAACACCCACAGGAATATCGAATTTGTGGTGGATGAAGCCTGTGTCTCAAATAGCCTTGGAGAGTTTTAGAATCCGTTTAACCTGGATGATCATAGACTGGGACGAAGGCAGTTATTAATCTTCTCTTTTCCCGTTATATACAAATTTATTCAGTAGTCGTACTAACACTCGTTAAATAGATATTATACAAATTTGTGAATTACGATTATTTGTGAATATTTGTTAAAATTTAAATATAATTCGTAACAGGTTTTACCTTCGAATATCTACATGTATGGAT
Organism: Pachyrhizus erosus; assembly: GCA_026544285.1. Taxonomy (NCBI): domain Eukaryota; kingdom Viridiplantae; phylum Streptophyta; class Magnoliopsida; order Fabales; family Fabaceae; genus Pachyrhizus; species Pachyrhizus erosus. Next base: position 4,090 of record JAMLFT010010984.1, read on the forward strand.
TTTCTTATCATTCCTCGACTCAAACGTGTCTTTCAAAATTGGAATGAATCGTGTTTGCATCCAAATTAGTAATATTTACTTGTTTTGGTGGTAAAAATCCAATTATGTGTAATTATATATATTTTTTACAATTTAATATGTTGTATTGACATTTAAACATTTAAAATGAACTTTTACCAATATATCTAAACAACGACATTTGTATTAAAATATTTTTTCTTCAAATCTGCTCAATTATATAAAATGATCTAAAATTAAAATTATAGTTATTCATTCAAATAAAAACAAAATATACGTATGTTTGAATTAAAGTTAAAAGAATTTAAAAAGTATTTTTATTTTGAAATACTAATTTTTTTATTTGATGTATTAGAAAACGTTATGATGTATTAAAATTCGTAATAATATTTTTCAAATTGTAATCCAAGCATATCCTCTCTATATACAGCACCTCAATTGCTTCTGAGCATTTAATCGCCAGGTTGATTTGATCGTATTTGATTTCTTCCTTGAGATCTATAATTCCTACAAGATCGAAACCAATTCAATAATAATAAAAAAAAAACACTAAGTGATTATTTAAAAAAAATCTCAAGTAATTTGAGTGGTGGACGTTTTTGATCCGTTATGTTAACAACAGTATTCATGATCATGAGACACATAATTTGATATAGATGTCGTATCAATAAAGAAAGTGTAAACAAAATTATGGATGTCGTAGCATATAGAAGTCCTGAGTCGATTGGTGGAGGAGTTGATCTTCATGCAATTAAGGATTTCCTTTTGTCCCTTACTTTTTCATCAGGCTTAATAATGCGAAATTTATTATAGAACATAACTTCAAAGTAGGGTCGAGATTTATCTTCTCATAATAATTATCATCATACTGATTTATACAGCACAAATAAAAGCAAAAACTCCTTATTTTGATCATTATATGACGATGATGCCCTTGCCTTTGTCTCTGGCTTTTGGATTTTTGTCGAAATTTTAAGTACGTTGAACAATTAATTACTGTGGCAGCCAATTGACTTGTGTAATTTCGTTGGCCAAAACGGATCTTCAATCTTAAACTTACATATAATTCTACTGCCATTACTGAACAACATTGCGTATCATCACGAAGAAGTTTGTTTTAGCAGTTTTTTTGCAATCGCTTATCAAACTCTTTTCTTCTCAAATTCTCACGAACCCACAATTTTTTAACCAAAGAAAAAGACAAAAGAATAAAGGTAATACATTGGAATGATAATAATAGGACATTAACTCGGTAGTTTATAAAGTTTGGATGATTATTTTGTCCTTTGAATGGAGAAAATATATAGAAAAAAATTAAAATTTTATTTTCCAAAATTAATCTTTTTTCTTTATTTTTTTAATATAACCGTATTTTGTTTCGTTGCTGATTAAATTTAGGGAAGATTATGATATCCTAAATTAAGATTGGGAGAGTCTTCGAAAGTATTTATACATTTAATTGACCCTAAAGAAAGAAGTGTGGGGACTTGAGCCTTTTGTCAACCAATAATTTGTATTTTTTTCTCTTTTTTTTTTTTAAAAAAAAGCTAAACTTAGTGTTGATGTTTATTGCTATGATGTAGAATTAAATTCAGATGCTTTGAGTAAAATCTTGTTTTCAAAATTTGTGAATGAAAAAAAGAAAGAAAATCCATTAAAAATGATTAGATGGGTTTTGGAGAGAAGTAAATAATCGAAAAAATTGTTTGATAAAAAAAGAAGGTAGCGTTAATGTGTAAGTGAATAAAAATAGTACAGGAGGCAATAAAGAACAATGTTTTGAGTTGCAAGGAAATGCAAAGAGCTTAGAAGGAATCTGAGCAAGAGAAGAAGGTTTTGTTCTCCGAATTTCTTAGGGAAACTAAGAAAATAGGTCTGGAAATTCTGGAGCGAGCGGTGTCTTTTATAGAGATTCTTGGATTTAGGATGGCACCGGGTCACTTAGTCTCACTCACTGGTGCTACAAATATTAGATTAGATAGGTAGGCCTGAAACTGAAACAAAAATAATAAAATTCATAAGGGCTTCCCTTCGCTTGTCTCTTTCACTCTTTTTAATACATCACCAAGTCAGTCTTCCACGTGCTCCTGGGGAGTCTCCCCTGTTCCACTACCCTACACTAGTATACTATTATAATATTATATTATTATATTATTATATTATTATACTATTATACTATTATACTATTATACTATTATACTATTATACTTACTCTATCTATGCTATTTTCAATGTTAGTATATTGTTACTATATTTGTTTTCCCCCTCCTTTTCATCCTCACTCTCTCAATTACAGTCTCTGACCTGACTGACCCATCTCTCTTTCTCTGCCTAAGCCTCTCTCACTCAAAACAAAGCCCCTTGCCCCGGCCTAGTGAAACAAAAAAGAGGAAATCTACCAAGTTCATCTTCTCTTGCACATGGAAGCCATGAAAGGAGGAGGAAGAGTTGGCGTGGGCGAGGACCACGACATGGGTGACGGAATGCAATGCATTGATCACCCTTACAGAAACAACCCAGGTGGGATCTGCGCCTTCTGCCTCCAAGAGAAACTCGGCAAACTTGTTTCCTCTTCTTTCCCTCTCCCTATACGTGCTCCTTCCTCCTCTTCTTCTTCCCCTTCCTTCAGATCCGACGTCGCACCCACCACGCGCCCTTCCATCACCACTTCAGCACCCGCTCCTTCCTCTTCCTCCTCCTCCTCTTCCCTTACCAAGAAGAACGACACCCATTCTCATTACCATGAATACTACGCTCGTAGAACCCGCCTCCCTTTTCTCTTGGCCAAGAAGAAGAAGAAGAAAGTCACTTCAGCAACCTCTGATGTCGTTCTCAAGCGTAGCAAATCCACTGCCACCCAGCCAAGACACCATTCCTTGGTCGATGCTGACGACGACGACGACGACGACATAGTCATTCGAGATTTTAGTCCCAGGAAGAGAAACGGCTTTTGGTCCTTTCTCTATCTCTCTTCCAAATCGTCTAAGAAACTCAACTCCAAGAGCTTCAGAGACGACGACAACACGCCCAGGATCTCAACCATTAACTCAGCAGCACCAACTACTTCTTCAAAGCTTAAAGACAAGTGCTGCACTGGTTCTTCTCTCAAGAGTGACATTGTTGTCGAACAAGATAACAATAACACCACTAACAGTCCCAATAGTCACACCACTGCTTCCGCTTCTTCGTTTGACCGTAAGGTTTCGAGATCTAGATCTGTTGGGTGTGGTAGCAGAAGCTTCTCTGGTGATTTCTTCGAGAGAATCTCTACTGGCTTCGGTGATTGCACTCTCAGGAGGGTGGAGTCTCAACGTGAAGGTAAGCCCAAGGTGGCGGGTGGTGGCGGCGGCGCCGCCGCTGTGAGCCATGGCGGCGATCACCACCACCACCATTGCATGAAGGAGAGAGTTCGTTGTGGAGGTTTGTTTAGTGGGTTCATGATGACTTCGTCATCTTCCTCGTCTTCGTCTTCTTCTTATTGGGTTCCTTCTTCTGCCGATGATGCTGTGAATGGGAAATCAGCTAGTGTGGCCCTATCTCATAACAGGGGTAGGAGTTGGGGTTGGGCTTTTGCGAGTCCTATGAGAGCTTTTAGCGGCAAACCCTCTTCCAAAGAGAGTAATAGGAGGGATATTATTAGAGATGCCAATGATAAGAATGCCACCCCAAACTTTTCTGCTATACCTTCGTTGCTTGCTGTCAGAGGCTGAGAAGTAAGAACACAAGGAGCAAAGACCAAAAAAAAAAAGAAAAAGAAAAAACAATTCGAGGGCTCTAGCTTGGTCTATTATACACATTAGTATCATGTTAATTACTTTCTATTATTACTATTTACTTTTACTACTACGTTTATCTTGTGGATGAGTGTTAATTTTATTTCCTTCATCAGTAATCTAATACTTTCGAGTTCATTCCTCTTCCATTTCTTTCTTTCTTTCTATCTCTCCATACTTTGTGAATTATCATCAGCCATGGCCAATCTCTAGAAATCAGAATCCTTGGTGGCAGTGAATGGAGGAGTGTGTTTGAGAAGAGGGAAATTGGAGAAGAAAATCTCGATGCATTAATTCTCTGTCATCACGTGGCTTGTTTGAATTGTGACACTGGTTGTAATTTTTGTTGTGTCCTTATTGTTGTAATTCCACACTGTGATGTTATGCCACAGACATGTAATTTTTATTTGCGAAAATCACTATTCACATGCATACACATGTTTGGGGTGGCGTAGGCACAATAAGGAATATCTATAGAATCAGTCTGAGCTATATGTTGTGTTATAAGCAAATCTATTAAGTTAATGAATAATGGTGCGTATTTTTTATTTTTTTTCCTTATCGAATAACTTGTGATTATCAATCTGTTGTATTTAGCCTCCGAAAAAAAATTTCTCCTCATTTATTGACAAGAGTTCCTTAACTGGTCAAATGCAACATGGTTGGAGCAGATGTGGTCCCTGGTCGGGTATTGGTTTGGTAGTAAAGAACTAGATCGTGTAGTCGTATAGAGTGTAGCATTTATTCGAAAGTTCTAGTTTCCACCTAATTGCTTGTGCTAGTAATTGTTTAACGCATTTATCTCTCGAGTATTCCATTTGCATAGCTGTGTGGGAAAGCCAGTGCCTAAGAAAGTGCATAAAGCAGCGTAGCTCTAAACTACGAGTATTGGAGACAAGTATGAACAGAATAAAGGGTTACACGGTGATTTAATGCATTTTAATATTTTGAGTCCAAAGATAAACTACTGAGGTATGCTACTTAATTAAGTTTATTTCTTTTTTGGGGAATTGAAATGGATCGGAATAATTTATAGGAAAAAAAAAAAAAAGGGAGATGCCAGGTGGGGAAATGAGTGTTACTCTTAACAGATACGTAACCTAAATGAACGCCCCGTATTCGCGTAAAATGTCTAGGAATCCAACGCTCTACATTCAGCATTTCCGTAAGTCATTAAACATACATCAGCTTTTGTAAAGAAAAATCTTATCTGCACAATAAGTATATAAAATAATTTATATAAATAAGAGATAGGAAAAAAATATAGAAAACTGTCAAATAATTTTATATTATGGTACTTCTTTTTTGTAAAATAATTTTCCTGTTAGTATATGCATAGACAATACTTAAATAATGGAGATGTCAGTATGCATTTACCGGAACGCCGAACCAAGGACAAATTAAGTTTAACACCATACGACCGTTGTAGATACTTAAAAAAAAAAAGTTTAATTATTTATTTGATTTCTATATTAATATAATAATTATGTTTTAGTCTTCATATCTATAAATTATTTGTTTTAGTGTTTATACAAGTTAAGTCTTTATATATTTGTTTTTGTCATCAAATATCATTTAACGCAGTTAACCATGCAATGATATGGTGCTATGTTTTAATTTTTATACCTATTTTATTTTTACATTTTGATAGTTACACTTACATAATTTTTCAGATATAGTTATGTATTAATATTTATCGATACGGTTCTCTGTTCTTCCTCTTCCTTTTCATCTCTCCTGTGTTTCCATCTCTTCTTGTCCCCTCTCCTTCCCCTTGTAAACGTATGTTTAGAAACAAATAATTTTGACATAAATTTTTTTAAAGAATAAAAATATTTAAAAAATATAACAAGAGTTTTGTAAAAACAGGTGTAAAACTTTGAAATTTGTGATTAAAATTATTAATTTTTTTTCTGACGAAAATAGCTTACAGAAACTATTGTTTCATTCGGTAATGTTTTGAACAAAAACGTGACAAACTTGCGCTATTGGAAAATAAAAAAATATTAATGACTTCAAAAAAATCATGCGGGGTTGCCTTACATATATATGTCATGTTTTCTTCGTACTACTTATCAATTTTGTTATGTTAAACACAAACCTCATGTTTTTATTTAATAATTTATATAAAATAAATTAAAGTTCATGGTTTTTATTGTCTATATTCCTCTTTTCAAATAGGCAAACAACTAGCAATTGGCTTTGTACAATGTTACAACCAACCAACACAACCACGTCAGCATTATATCTTAGCATTGGTTTATTTGATTGTACTATTAGCATGCAATTTAATCTCTAGATTTATTATTTTAACAAATTTCACATTAACCCAAACAATATATCGCGATACGAATATACACACATATATTTAATTATATAATCTTAGTAGTCAGTATTTGTTTATTTTATAAAAATAAATTATGTGTTGAATTAAATTTAGGTTAAATTTTTTTTTTCTTTTTTTCTTATTTTTTTAGTTTTAGTTAAATTTTCTAAGTTTAAAAAATTTCAATTTAGTTTCTTATTGAAGTGTTTTTGTTAGTTCATATTGCTCAACTTAGTAATAAATAATTATGAAAGATGTCATAGTCTTGTTAAAGTTTAGTTATGTAATCTTATTAGAGTTATAAATGATTTAAGTTAAATTGGTTTTGATCTAATTTAAAACTTAAAATAAGTTAGATTTGATTTAATTTAAAACTCAATTTAATGAAATATAATTGGATTAGGTTGAGTTGAATTTGTTATTTTTTTTAAACAAACTAATTCAAATCAATTTGACCAATCTAATTAAAGTTATTTTTATTAAAATATCAAACAACTGTATAAATTTATAAAAACTTATAATAAACTCAACAAGAACTTTTATACTATTTTATATTTATTAATTAATTTAACGATTAATTTTATCTTTGCAACTTTCAACTGAAAATAACTTTAAGTATAAATAAATTAATTAAAAAACTCTTATTTAAATATTTAATATAATTACATATAATTAAATATTTAATGCAATTAAAGACACATCAAAAGGCGGAAAGATAAATTTATTGAAATAAATTAATATTTTTCGTATATTACATTTATATTTATTTATTTTATTTTATTAACATCAGTCCTTAAATTTAAGTAAAATTTATACATAAAATTTATTAAAGATACTGGTATATTTTTACTTTTAATAATAAATATATTATTTTAATGACTAAAAATAAAATAAAAAATAAAAATTGTAAAAACGAAAAAAATTATAGAAATAGTTAAAAATAAAATTTAATTACTCATTTTATTATCTAACTATCCATATTTTATAAATTGTATTGTTTAAATTTTTTTAATATTTCACTAACATATTTTTTAATACTAATACATTTTACTTATTTATTAAATATATAATGACATATTGACATATCTTTAAATATATTTTTAAAATATAACACATTTTTTTTATCAATTTTTACAAAATAATGACGTTTTGTATTATTTTAGAGATATGTTAACATATCGTTACACATTCAAACATACCTGTAAAA
>JAMLFT010010985.1:0-11362 GCA_026544285.1 Pachyrhizus erosus
TTCATGCATTTTTTTTTTAAATTGATGCATATTATTTGTATAATACATTTAGTGTAAACCCACCATCATTGTACTAGCTAGCCATTCATTTAGTGTAAACTCACGATGATTATACATTTAGTGTAAACCATTTATTGAAAGATATTGATGCTTCACATAATTTTAATTTGACTTATTAATCTCTATCTCTTGACTACAGGATAGTATACCCGAGTTCAAAATAAAAATAAAAATACTAACAATTCAATTTCCATTACAAAATGTTTATGCTAACAAATATAAATAAATAGAGAGAGAGAGAGAAGGGGAGGCCGCCGAGAATTGAAGAGTGAAAAGCGAAAAAGTAGGGCAAAACATACAGAAGTCTCCAGTATCTTAATTAGTTTTAATCAGTACACCAAGACATGAGCTAAATGCGTGGTATATATAAAACTATAAAAATCAACGACACTCTCATGGTGTGCTTGGAAGTGATGAAAACGCGGGAGTAGAGGATGGAGAAGATCATGCATTTTATAAATACATTTACTCCTTCCTCTATACTTATTCAATTTTCATCTCAGCAAAGCACACCCTCAAGGACATATACATTTTACATAAGATATTTTGTTCGCGTAGTCTACCATAAGAAGTTTCCAAGTTGAGATGGAGTTTGAGAGTCTTCGAGATCATTTGATGGAGAATGAACATGTCTCCCTTCATATGTGGTTATCACCATCCTTGGATCCTCGGCTAAGCGTTCCACGCGTTTCTTCACACGACAATTATCTTGTGTGCAACGGTAATAGCTTCTACATGCAATGTAGGCCAAAACATAATAAGACAACTTGGTAATGCTCGAAGTTGTTCAATGAGTTTGTCATGATCATATTGTAAGAGTAATTTTTATGTCAACTGAAAAAGAAAAATTTAACCTCCATAGCACGATTCTAGTATTTGTGACTATTGAACTTTATATGGAAGAGCTATCAATACCACAATAAAGGCACTATGAAAGACCATTTGTAATTTTTTTTTTTTCACGTGTGCCCATAAGACACGAAAGTGCTATAATGGGTTTGTGAGAAAAAGTGTTATTAACAGAGATCTACTTAGCAAGAGTATCATAATCTGCTTGGTGAATGTAAGGAAAAAGTTCTCGTAGACACGTACATTTACATCTATATGCTATCACATTTGAGGGTCATAATTAGTTACGTGTTTTTAACCTTGGCAACAAATTTTCTTCCTTGAACAAAGTTATATATATTTTATATCATACATTTTGAATTTGACATATCAAGTGAACTTTTGCTTTTATATATATCTTTAATTATTGTAGCCATCCCCACATTATTCAGAAAAACTAAGATCCTCCCAAAACCAGTAGCAAAGCTAGATATGTAATTATGATAAAAACAAGGAAAACAATAATTAGAGAAGGGTGGCCAGATTGGAGAGAGAATACATGTTGCAAGTGTTGTTATACAATCGATCATCAAAGGTGTGATCAAATATTCTTTAATCAACTTTTAAATTAAAGCAAAAACAAATAGAGAGAAGCTTTGAATTCATTAATACCTGGGGTGCTGCGTGTTCTTGACAACTTTCTGTCCGTACTTCCTCCACTTATAGCCATCGTCCAATACATCCACATCGCTCATGGTCTTGAAGCAAAACCTAGGCTCTCTCACCTTCCTTCTTGCCTTGATTTTCTTCATTTTCATGGCTGAAATTCCTAGATGATGATCATCAAATCCACTCCTTTTACTGCTGAAGCAATCAGTCACTTCTCCCAATGCCCTAAATTTAATTAATGAAACCACAACTTTCTTTAGTAACAGGGTATATATGTTTCTATGTCTAAAAATTATTTCATAATCACGGACTACCATAAGTCTGATTAATCTCGACATATTATATAATCAATTCATTTTTGTAGATTGAAAAATTCGACTACATACCACATAAAGATTCATTGAGATCATACATATTTAGTAATCCAAAATTGTCTAATAATTTATTTATATGTGATGGTTAATTAATTTATTTAATTACATGATAAAAAAAACCTTAACGTGCCTAGTTGGATCAATGATAATTAATTAAAGTGAGGTATTGTCTCACCATGGATTTACACTCGATCTATGCAAGGATAGGAATTGAGCTCCTCCAAAGCTAGAAGTGAGGTCTTCTCTTGACTTTTGAGCAGTGGTTGAGAATAGGGTTTCTGTTAGATTTGATGCAGAATCTTGTTGAGATATAGCAAGTGAAGAAGGTGCTATGGAACTGAGGGCTTTCAAAGAGGATTGATGGCAACCCAAAGGAGGGAAAGTAAGGGTTGTTGGAAAGGGAAAGAAGCCCATCTGTGTAGGCATCTGATCCTGCTCCTCGAATAAGCTGTGGTGAACAATGGAATGGGAAGTTGTTGACATCACTTCTTATGATCTTTTGTCTTTCTCCTTCTCCCTTCTGATCTCTTCCACTGCACCCTACCAATAATCTCTATATAGAGGTTGATGATGTTTCTAGAGGAAGAGGTTTGGTGAGAATTAAAATAGGTGGTTTCTCTCAAACCTTGGGGGGTGAGTTACACCCTAATGGAAAGCATAAACTTATAACGTTGCGAAACCAACTTTCCCTTTTTCGCTTTGCCACTCTCTCTTTCTTTCTTCCAGGATTTGCTAATTTCTAAGATGTCTTTGTCATCTATCGCATATATTCCAACATGTGAACTGTGGACGGTGAAATAACTAATTATATGGACATATATCAACTACATTATTTGATCGGAGTGAAACTGAATTTAAACTTATTAAATAAAATTGAGTGTTATAGATAGAAAAATTATAATTGAGAGAGAGAAATTTATTAAAAGTTGTAAGTTAAATTTTTTAATAAAAGTTAGTTATTAATAAAATTAAAAATACTTCACACTTATAATATTATAAAAAAATATGAATACTTTTAAATATTATGATAAATAAATGTGGAGCGGGGAACTAACTAGAGGAAAATATTGAAAAAGGATGCGAGAAATATGCTAAAAGTTAAGGTAAGAGAGACTTTTGGTAACAATTCAACCTAGTTGGCAGTTTGCTGCGAATAGTGATGTACTATTTGCCTAAAAAGCTTGGAAATTCCGTGTCCTTCATGGTTAGTGGGATTTTACTGTGGCATGGAGGTCAACATTACACGACAAATGGCTCTACAGAGAAGTTGATTGATATCTTTGCCCTTAAAAATGTCTATGAAACTTCCATGCAACATCCCCGTTATTGTAGATAATAATTATAATATGGGCAAAAGCGAAACCTGTTGAGTGCACAATAATAGAAATAGATACCTAGCTATTATCAAATATAAGTGAAAATTATCGATCATTATATTCATCAATTCACCATAAAGTATCTAAGAAAAGGAGTAAAAGAGAGCCGGTGATCCATATATCTATCACTTTCTAGTGTTTCTTTTGGATCTTTTTTTTAAACAAGATTATTATTTTTCAGGGCACCATGTACATAAAAGAAAAATATCGGAGGACAGTGATGATGAATATTGGATGCATTATCTATCACACCCATCTCTGCATCGGCGGTGAAGTATCATTATGATGGGTGATTGCTTATTTGACTTTATGTGGCCAAAAAAGCCTCTTACCTTTCTCATATCCCTTTTGCTCTTTTAACTTTCTAAAACTCGAACTAACCCCACAACACAAAACTTTTTTCTCAAATTCCAAACCAAACTTATAATATTGTTATCATATCTTGAATTAATTTAGTGTGACAATCATGATTAACTTTATATTTTGCCATGCCTAAAAATTTGTGGCCCAATCTGGCCATTGAAAGCATATAGTTTATCTACCCGTTTGAGAATTTTGCCATAATTCAATAATTATGTTTTCTTTGTACTTCATATGGCTGTTTAACCAAGCACAGAATGATGAACTTCATTTGTAGAGATTAATGAATGAAGTAAACTTGTTTGGAATAGTTTTTTAATCGAAATAATTGTTTATATTCAAAAGTCCTTTGAAGAATTTATAAAAAAAAAGGCAATTATTTTCAAAAGATAAACTATACAATAAATAGTAATTGCTGGATAAGAATTTTATAGTAAGATAAGGAGTATTTGATATTAAAAAAAAAGATGATAATATAGTAAAATTCATGAACTGTAAATTATATATTTTTAAAGTGTGAGGGACTAATTCGCGCGGAAGGAGTCCTTAAATGTTACCTGTCATATGCTAGATCCACTTAATTAAGTAAAAGAGTCAATTAATTATCAGAAACCATGTTTCACTATACCGTATATATATGTACGTGCCGTCATTTTTCACATGCTTGTAATTTTAGCTCTTGGGTTAGATATTTATTAAAGTTTGCAACAATATCAAAAATCAAATTAAGAATCTTATTTTCGAAAATAAAATTTTCATGTTTGTAAGGTATGGTATCCGGTTGGTGATTTTTGTTCATGCATGTGATTGTTTGGATCCTCTTAGGGCTATGGCCTGTATCATTATTTACCTGAATTATCTATAATGTGTAGTGAAATTAATCCACGTCTCATTAATATATATATATAATGAGTCAATCACGCGAGAGATGAAAGTGCAAGGGAAACAAATCCTATATATTTTTTGTTGTTATTAATTAGGCGGTGGTAATAATTTTACCAAACAATTAATAAATTCTAAGCACTGGGGAAACAAACATAGAAGGAAACTAAAATCACCTTATTATAATTTTAAACTTGAAAACCCTCAAGGATTAAACTTTGCGTTCCCAATGAAATGTACATTGGCACCTACTTTTTTTATGGCATTATTACATACCTATAACTAAATGTTGAGTTACTTAAAAAGTACATTCAGTCATCAGTGATATCTTTTTTAACAAAAGAAATAATATAAGTTGATATAGGGAAATAGATTACAATGATGTCATTTTAGTAGAGAAATTATTGACCTGCTTCTATTATAATTTGAATCCGATCGAATAACATTGCTGTGAAGCAAATACATAGAATCTTCTTTTTATTTTTTGTTATTATTTCGTTTTTGCTTGAATAAACTCCAAATAGTCTAAAAAAATTATTTGCTTCTAATTAAACACTTTGATTATTTTCATTATATAACTAAAAACAAATTGAGAAGGATAATCAGAAGAAAATTGCGTGCATATAACGTGAAATGGTTTTTGCTGGCGTTAGGCTAACGTAGTGATGATGTCAGAGTGAATACGTACCATGGGAATAATATATTGCATCATCTACAGTGAGTTCCCTCGGTTGATTAATGATATTGATTTAAATGACTGTGCTTTTTCTTTTTTGGTTTGAGCCCTAAGTAAGCTGGAGAAAAGGCATAGGGGTGGCAAACATACATCATTTCTTTTTGTCTCTGCTTATAGGTTGTCATTATTACATTCAAATTACCCCCTATTAATCTATACCTTGGCTCACTTTTTATTTTTCCCTTTTCTTTTTAACCCATATTGTACAACTAACTTCACTTAATATGTATTAAAAACATATGCATACACTTCGTATTGTAAAACTAGTTCAAAATAAAAAAATAGCATGTCTTTTTATTCTTATGTCTCTTTTAACACATAGGGAAATTTGCTGCGCAATGATTACATATATTCGCAATTTTATCCAGACACGTATGTGTGTGTATATATATATATATATTTGTTTCACGTTTAATCAGCAACACTGAAAAAAACAAAAGTTTAATGAGTGACATTTGCATGATTAAGGAATGAGATTACATTAGACATAATTAGAATAATTTTGAAACTATTCACTTCATATTTATAGATTATACTTAATTAAGGTTCATATTGCATTGTGATCTTCTGTAGTGTTTGCTTTTTGAAATTTCATTCGTTCTTCATTCAAATAATAATTAATATATAGCAGTTAATCATTGATATTATTCCTAGGAAAACAATACTGTATTAATGTATCACTTTATTATCTCTACGACCGATATATTTGTCATGGCATCAATTATAAATTATATATATATATATACACACACACAATAAGCTTTTTAAATTTAAATATTGTACATAATAAACTAAATCAGCAATATGTTTATCTCAACGTGAAAAAAAAAAAAGTAAACTCTAATTTTGATCCCTAAAAATTGTAGAATATTATTATAGTAATCTTTAAAACTAAAAAAATAAAAAAAATTAAACTTTATAAGCTGTATTAGTCCATATTATTAGTCAATCTATGATGTAATACATTATTTATCGTTTTGATAATATGTGTTATCATGTGGTACCACAATCATAAACACATTAACAAAAACTTAAATGAAGATTTCACTAATATTTTTTACATTTTCTAATACTTCCTCTGTTTAATTATAAACAAACAGTTAACTAGTTTTTTATTTTTAAATATAAACAAAATTTAATTATTTTTACTTCATTTAATAATATTTTTCTAAAAGATCTTTCATTTAATAATATTTTTACTTTTTTTATTTATGGGAAAATTTACGCGAGTCCTTTAAATAACAATAACAAATTAAAAATAATATTATATGATTAATAAGATTTAATATAATTAATTAAATTTTTAATATGTGTGAAAATAATTTATTTTCTTACAAAAAGAACAACAGAGAGAGTATAATAGTAATAATTCAACATCACTAACTAAAGTGACTAAATCAAGCATTAAATAACATTAAATTATTTAATGACAATAATTTCATCAATATTTTCTTGTTATTACATCTTCCCCTCTCTTATCTTTGGTTATTTTTCTTTTAAGTTTAATTACTCGTTTGATTCTTATAGTTGTATAAATTTTATCTTTTAATTTTTATATTTAAAAATTATTTATTTAATATTTATACAAATATTTTGAGTTATGTTTTGGTTCATGTCATTAAAAAAAAAACTTGACATTATTAACAATGGATGATGCAATATCGACATATGTTGTACTTATGTTTTAATATTAAACTTATACTAATTTTTTGTTTTGGTCCTGATACTTGCACAAATTTTACATTTTAGATTTTACACATGAAAACTGTCTATTTTACTTTCTATATAAGCATTTATTTTTATATTCTAACTCTTATTAACACCTGTCTCCTTTCTTCTTCTATCTCCTCCTTCTCCTCTCCCTTCTATCATTCATCTTTTACTTTTTCTTTATCAACATATCTCTCTTTTTTATTTTGCAAGTTTTATTTCTTATAATTTTTCTTGCATCAATTAATTCTCGTTGACTTTACATAAGAAAGTTTTTAGTCTATAAAGTTCAAATGTATTTTTTGGACAATATCACAAGGTAGTTTGTGAGTAATAACTTGTGCTAGCACTCTTGTAGTGGTGAAAACTTGTTATATTGTTTAATCTTATTAAATTAAACATTTAGAGATAAATATTTTTTTAATTTTAATCTTTATTTAAATTTTAAAAATACTCATATAATACTTGCTCCACATTAACCTTCGCTCTCAATCACACATGACAATCAAGACTTTATAGTTATTGAGAACACATATTTATACAAGAGTTTAAAAATAAACTAATTTGTGTTCTATCTCACTATTAATTCATTTAAAATAGGACAAGTTGACTTGCATTAATCGAATGAGTTGAAAATTACAATGAATCCTATTTAGAGACAAAATAGAAAGTTTATTTGTCAAAAATAAATAAAATAACAAAAACTAATGAAGAATCTATTAAAAATAGAAAAAATGTAAAAAAAATAATATCTAAATATCATTTTTTTAGTTGCATCAATCGTATTTCATTATCTCAAACCCTTTGTTTGGAAGGTGAAAAATTAAAGAAGAATGAATGAAAAAAAATTAGTGTATTTAGAAGATAAGGATTAGGATGAATATAGTTTTAAAAGTAGTAAGATGTATTGTATTTTTTTTTTATCAATTTTCACTTATTTTTTTCTACATCTTTTGTTTATTTTTCTTCAGTCAAATATTTTTAATTTTATTTTATTTCTCACATAATTTTATTTATCATTTTTATTTCAATTCACTATATTTCTCTCGTCTCTATTAAACAAGACCTAACTATTAAGTATTTCATTCGTATTTCATCCAACATTCAAATAACATATATTCCTTCTAGTCCTTAATATAAGATATTTAAAATATAATTATATAAATTAATAAAATTAGATAAATTATTTCATTTTATTAATTTTTAAAAATTTATTGCTGATGTACCAATTTTATATTTAGTAATAATTATTAATTTGTTATGAGTGATATAAAAACATTAAAATTTTAAAATATTATGCATCACTATTAGTAAGAAAATACAAATACTTAAAATATTTAATAAAATAAATACTTAATAAAATTATAAAATATCCTATAAAAATAATCATATTATTTTAAATGACAAGGATAAAAGAAAGTAAAACAATACTAAAAAAATGCCATATAAAACAAAACAACATGTAACCCGATGCCAGCGCATCTCATTTTCTTGATGACTTGAAGAGAACAAACAAAAATGAATTGATGAATTGAAATTTCTATCTCATCCCACCGCAAATGTCAATTAAACCACTCGAGCAATCAACTCATTTTTTTTATAACCATGTGATATAAGATAGAGATGTGTGGACCTGGCTAATAGCATAGGATATCAATCTACTAATTAAAGAGTAAAATATTTTTAAATTTTATGAAAAAGAGATCCATCTTACTAAAAGTCGTTATATAAATGGTTTGACAGTTAAAGTTCTTTAATTGAGGTTAATAATACAAATAAAATCGCGATTGAAATATTACTTTATCGTAAAATGAAATGACCCAATGAGAGAGGATAATTAACTAGAGGTTAAATAAAAGCTATAAATGTCCCTTGATTAAAGAAAAATCGAGTAAGGGGTGAGAGGCGAACCACTCACACCAAACAATATTTGATACCGAACCCAATTTTTTGGCAGTCGTATTCCATTCATATATTTGATGCAATACATCTATCCATTTCTTTTTTAGCCCAAGTGCAAAAATTAAGGAACAATGATTTATATTTTGTAGAAAGTTAAAAAAAAAAAAAAAAAAACATTTAGGAGGACGAGGAAGAGGAACAAATATAAATGTCAATCATTTCCTATGGTACTATGGAATGATTACCCCATGCCCCTCTATGCCCCTCTATGCCCCTCTATGCCCCTCTATGCCCCTCTCATGCCATAGTGTCTGTGTGCGTGGCTGTGTAATTTTTGTCCACATCCTGTCTTTCTCACTCTAATTAACATCCTATTCCTGCCTTTGCCAGAGACATCCCATGCCTCACAGTAACAAGCTGCTGTGACAAGACACTGCGACTCATTGTACATTACGAAGCCCAATTCAGATATGTCGTCGTTTTCTAAACTTTAGCCCCCAAAGCCTGCAACTGCTTAATTTTAATTTATCTATAAATTTTGAACCAGTAAAAGTGAACATCCCAAGCTTGACACGCCTAATCATAATAAAGAAACATGAATACAAGCTATAGCCACACTTGTTTCTCTCCATCACCTTAATCCTCTACTTTTATTTTCGTTGACTCGTATTTTATTGGTCACATTAATACTTAGTTACCTGTCATAAAGGTTAGTGAAACACATTTTTTATTATTAGTTCATTGCAAAAAATTATGATTTTTTCGATCACTTTTTTCTTTACAAATAATTTAACTCATGATTTTGCAAATTTTAATAAATTTTACCTAATAATAATAAAAGTATTAAAAAAAATACGTCAAAAGAGTTTTTCTTTTCTTGCTAACACTCCTCCACAACAAAATATTAAAATTACGTTCAAAAACATAAATAGAGGGATAACATGATTTACAGAAGCAGTGTGTGGTTTTTAACACATATTGAATGTGGGTTAAGAGAAAAAATCACGTTAAAGTAATGAGCTGAGGATGTGAATCAACTCTAATACAACAAAATACCAAACACACATTGACTCGATAACTTATAAATTAATTGTTATATATCATACATTTACCTTCTATTTCATATCATATTTAGTTCACCTTTTTTTTTTTCATTTTCCATCATATCCTTTGTTGTCATATCTATTATTTTTTAAACTCCTTTATTTTTCTCTGTATATATCTTCTTTCTACCCATACTCATAATTTTATATTAGTGTTTCTTCAGTATCATGACTAATTGATGCTGTCTAGACAAAAAACGAGGTGAAGTAGCTTTTCCTCATAATTCTTGAAACATTTGGAAAAAGTTTGGAGAGTTCGAAAGAACAAGTCTGATGTTGCTGGACGTAATTTACTTTCAAACAAGGACGAAATTATTTCGAGGCATGAACCTAGATGAATGCCAACTGTGAAAAAACAGCTTTTACTAGGTTCCTCATCAAGAACTGTACTGTTATTTTCTCTCCACGCGCTCTGATAATTTCAGCTTGAAGAATAGCATGAGAAAAACTGATGCAGTAACCAGTGGTGTACCAAGTACAAACAATAAAGAAAAAACGGTCCATTATGCAAATAGTTTGGTACTTGGTTGTGTTTCTAGTTTAAAGGGCCACAAGCAGTAGTGTTCAGAACTGCACATTCCCTGAAGCAAAAGAATAGAATACAGTGACACTGAAGCTAATCATGGTGGTTTAAGTGTGTGTGAAAGGGACTGTTCAAGTTAAAAGGCTTCGAGGTGTATGTTGCTGTGTTATTAGCGCCAGCGTGAGACGTTAAAGAAAACCAATGTTCTGATTAATTATTATCTGATGGTGTATGATATCTACCACCATCCCCAATTAAGACTCAAGCCTTGTCCATATCCACCCGTTTTCTTTCCCACTTCACCAAAAGGAAAATGAAAGGTTTTACATCATCTATTGATTTTTTCTTTACATTGATTCTATCAAATTTAAAGGACTCTTAACTGTAATGATAGATACATACATGATCAATAATGGTAGCCAGACGTATTATTGTTACACTTTTAATAGTTTGTTTTTATTATTCTTTTAGTTTGAAATTTTAAGATTATATTAATCATTATTTTTTACTTGAATCTTTATAAAGAAGAAAGAAAGTATTACACGATTTTTGTCTTTTTTTAATTTGAGTCAATGTTATTTTTGTGACACAAATTTTTTTATATTTTAAAACACAATTTTGAATCATATTTTGATTAATTTAAAATATAAATAAAATTTATCTTATTAGATTCATCAACATCAAAATTATGAAACACAACTAATATTTAAACAAAAAAAAATCATAATTAAATATGATGAAAATTAAATAAAAAGTGAATCTCAGAAACAATAAAAAATTAATTTTCACTTTTTTTTAATTGTTCTTGAAACTTACTTTTAATGCATTTTTATCATATT
>JAMLFT010010986.1:0-11411 GCA_026544285.1 Pachyrhizus erosus
AAATATTAATTAAATATCTGTACATAATTTTATCAAATAATATAAAATTAGTTTATGTGTATTTATATTTGAGACTGACGTATAAGAAATTTTTTGTTTGTTTATATTTCATATTGAAGGAAATAAATTAAAGTTTACTTCAATAATTTCATATGAAAAAATCTTAAAGTTTGATGTTTAATTTAGAGGAAAAATTTTAACTTCCTTTTCTTCTTCATTAGTAAATTTCAATTGGAATACGTGACATGTTAAATCTTTATTTTTTATTTTTTATTTATCTAATAGCGCTTGTACTTGATTCAGTGTGTTTCTCAATTCACAGTTGTTATTTACCTTTCTCAACATTATTAATATATTTTATATATATATTTTTTTTAAAACATTTTTCAAAAATCATTTTTTTAAACATTAAAATTTTAATATATTTTAAAAAGTATTTTTAGTAATTCTAAAAATTTTAACATTTTTAAAAAATACTTTTCAAAAGTTAATATTTTATTAAAAAAAGACACTAATTATTTTTAAATTATTTTACATTTATGATGTGTTAACACTTTAATTTAAAAGTAATTATAAAAATATATATCTCATAGATATATTAATATTTTAATTATAATGATGTGAAATTTTTTTCAAATGAAATAATTACTAAAATCATGTTTTATTTATTAATAAAGTTACTTCTTAAAAAAAAAATTATACTAACTATCAAAAGTACAATTAAACGTCTAAATTGTTTGTGACTATAACAACACAATCATGGATAATTCCAAATTGTACAATTGATACCCTTTTATAAGCAAATTGATATCCCATTTTTTCTATAAAAATTGACTTCCTAAAAATATTTTTCATGATGTTAACACCTTTTAAAAAAAATTGAAATGTTAAAATTTTAATACTTAGAGATTTTTTTTTTGAAAATGAAAGAATTCAAATTTTTACATTCTAAAATGATAAATATTTTTTTAAAAGTATTAAAATTTTAATATTCTAAAAAATACTTTTTAAAAATATATAAAAATATTAATAATGTTAAGAACTATAAATAACAATTAATTTCTTGTATTTGTGTCAACTTAACCCACCCTCTTTCTTAGTGATGCACATGTAGGCTAATGAAGTTTCTTTACATTTTTTTTACTTTCTTTTGATCTTTGAAGATGATTTCTCTCTCTTTTTAAAACTAACATGCTTCATATATATACGGTTAATGAGAACTCTTAAGAGGATTTTGATTCAAAATCTCTGAAGTCCCAATACTCATATAAAATTAAACAAATAAAAAAAAGTTTATTATTTATTTAGTTTTTAAAATTTTTATTTTTAAACTTTATACACTTTTCATGGATCAAAGTTTCTAAACTTATTTTTATTTTTAATTTTTGTTGTCAATTGTTATTATTAAACACTCGTGTGATTACATGCGTTTCTAATTATATGATGTCATATTTTCTAAATAGTAACATGATATTTTACATCACATATTTTAATCATGTTTTTTTAAGTAATAAAAAGAAAAATAAAATCATATAAATTTATTTTATAAAAAATAAATTAATACTGAATATTTATGATTAAATGAATTTATATGATTTAATAAAAACAAATCAATATTAAACGTATATGATTTTAGATTTTTTTTACTTAAATAGACAACATGATTAAATAATTATATGATATACATGTCATGACAACATTCAAATAACATGGTTTCTTATAATTAATGGCTAATACATAAATGTCACTTCATTGATTTTTACACATGAAATCACATGTTTAACAATAAAAATATATTATAATAACTAAAAATATGGATGAAAAATAAATTTAAAGACATTAATTAGTCATTAAAAAATTTAAGGACCAAAATCAGAAATTCTAAAAGGTTTGGAAACTAAAAAGAAATAGTAAAACCTTGATGAAAACATAAAATTTTTGAATTGAAATTGGTTCTGTTGTTTAAAAGCTTGGAAAGTCTTGCATCGTGTGATAATTTTCTCAACCCTTGGATATGGTAATATAAAAATGGAGGACACAAATTGAAAGTGCTACATCAGTTAGATAAGTTAATGTTGAGTTACTTTAATTTAAAATAAAAATTATGTGTGCCAAAAGTCTCTGCCACAAAAACAAGGTTGTACAAACGAAGCAACCCACCCACCCAGTCACAGATCTAGTCCTTCATTGTGCTGGTCGTTGATGAGGAGATTCTCTAACATCAAGTCTCGTGTGTGGTAGTATCCAAAGTAATGGTGGAACATGGAACATGCATAAGGTGTTAACCAGGAGTGGTAACACTAATGTCAGGGTCTTCATTTACAATGTATGTGGTTCTTAATAACATTGTTGGAATCCAAAAGGATCTTCCACGTTAATTGTCACGTTAGCAATTTTATATACTACAATATCATCAATTTATATCAAATGTTAACTCGCTACATTAGCAACTAACAAGCCACATCTGTGGTCAACTAACAACAACAGTTAGAAAACTAATATTGAAATAAAATGTGTAAAATTTTAAAAATTGAGAGACAAAATATGAAAAAAAAAAAATAGATGATAAAATTGAAAATAATTGTAAAAATTAGAAGATAAAATATGTAATTAAATCTAAAAATTATAATAATTTATCCTTTCAGTGGAAGTCCACTGGAATTGGTCTGGTCGTGAAAAATTTTAGTTAGTACCAAGGGTTCCTATATTGAAATCTTATTACTGTAATTGTAAATCAGTTATTGATTAGCGGTTATTGGCTATCAAAAGTCAAAACAAAGGCTTGTTGGCATTGGATCTGAATTCCGAATAAGTAGTGCTCTTAGTATTACATATGCATCATCGTATTCTATTAAATCTACGATGGAAACCCAAATGAGACTGTTGAGCCCCCGCTCCACTTTGGGTCGCCACTTTCTCTGCAGAGCCACCCCACACTCATACCCTTCCCTTTCCTTCCGACACGCCACTCCCATCTCCACCACCCTCACGCGCCCACCCATTCCTCCGAATTCAGATCCCCTCAGGTTCCCCTTCTCCTCTCTCACCTCTTCCACCCACCTCCCCAATACTCCTCCCAACAACCCCCCTCTCTCTCACTCCCAAGGTGCTGGTGGCGTGTTCCTTTGGAACCCGGCTTCCAACACCCGAAACGCCGTGCTTTGCGGAGGCGAAGACCATGTCGCAACGGTGGTGCTGTTGGGGTGGCTTGGAGCGAGGACCAAGCACCTTAAGAGGTACGTGGATTGGTACAATTCGCGTGGCGTTCACGCGGTTACCTTCGTCGTGGACGTGAAGGAGCTGCTTCGATTTGATCTGGGCCACGTGCTTGAGAGCCGAATCTCTCTCCTGGCCGACCACCTCGTTTCTTGGCTGTCTGGCGAGGAATACGATGGGAGAGAACGGTGTTTGCTTTTTCACACTTTCAGCAACACCGGTTGGTTTGTGTAAGTGGACTCGTTAATACGATTGTGCTGTTTCCCCGCGGCTCCACATCTTGTCATTCAAGTCACTATTTCATCTTTGATATATTCATTCTATTTTGTAGCTACGGTTACATTCTTGCCCGAATGCTGGGTAGTGAGGATCTCATGGAGAAGATTAAGGGATGCATTGTTGATTCCGGAGCAGGAGAACCTTTCAATCCACAGGTTTTTATTTACTGATATTCCAATTTTATATTACATGCTTGAAGCATCCTTTGCTTAATCCCTTCATTAAGGGATGCCTGTGTTTAACAACCTCACATTTTGAAACTCAATTTTTACTCTAGTTTTTTTGTTGGTTGTGATTGGCAAAACTGTGTTTTACTTTGCTTTGTTTGCTCTCTAGACTCCATTATGTTTGAAGGACAAATTTGTTACTGTGTGTAAAACAATGTGGGAGTCATCAGTATACAATACATGCATTGATGGAAAAGAATAGATTGGAATTGAGTGAAATGAAATCATACTAAGTTTTATTATTTGAATTGTTAACAGGATGGAATGTAGTGCAATATGATGGAAAGCATTTCATTCCATTCTACAATAATCCTCTTTTTCTTCTACTGTAATTTGAGGGCTATGGGATGGAACTATTAATGTTTCCTTGATTTATCATAAAAAGAAGACTGCTGTCAACACATCTTCTATCACACTCTTTATTATTAGTTAATATTTATTAAAAGATACAATTGAACTTCATCCAATAAAATGTTGAGACTCACAAAATTTTTTAATTTCTAATAGATTTCAACAAATAATAAAAGATGTATTTAAAAGAATATATTAAAAAGTATATTGCTACAGTAACATTCCTTGTCTTAAAAATATTCAAACAATAAAATGATAATTTTTGTTTTATTTCATTTCTTTCCACTCTAAATATCCAAACACGGGCTTTAATCCTTTTCTTAAACTAGCTTGATTTGTTATTGTTATTCTTGGCTAGTGAATTATCAAATTGTTCTCTGACTCTTGTTTTCTCTCTGTCAATATGGGGAAACTATACGTTTATATTATATTGTAGGTCTGGGCTGCTGGTTTTTCTGCTGCTATATTGAAGAAGCGCAGCTCTTTAGGACCTGTAGTTGAGGTAGAAGGCAAGCTTAAATCGGAGAGTGAAGCTAGCTTGTCAAAGATTCAACAAAACGAACCTTCCACGATTGAAACGGTGGTCTTGTCACTATTAGAGAAGTTCTTCTCATTTGTTTTGCAGTTGCCAGATGTGAATCAGTAAGTTCTGCAATCTTATATTAGCATGGATTGCAGCCTCATCTAAGTTGGTTAATATATAATATATAATATACTTAAAAATGATAGGTGGTAACTGGTAAGCACATTTTTGATGTGTTGAATTCAGGAGGCTAACAAGGATTGTGAATGTGCTTATGAAACACCAGCCTTGCCCTCAGCTTTACCTGTATAGTACGGCTGACAAAGTAGTCCCATTTCAATCAATAGAAGCGTTCATTGAGGAGCAGAAGAAGATGGGAAAGAGGGTAAGGTCCTTTAACTTCGGTTTATCTCCCCACGTTGATCATTATAGGACATTTCCAGACCTATATTTATCACAGGTTACTGAATTTTTGAACGAATGTTTTGCTACGAGCAAACAGACAACCAGCAAGTCTTAAGTTGCCCTTTCAAGTGTAAAATTTTTGCATAGCTTTAGTCCGTAATGGAATTTGCTTCCTTTGGTTTCCAAGCCAAATGGCCCTTCAATATCACAAGGACAAGGAGAGAAATGAACAGTAGCAACATATTACATATACTCATATATAGGCCATTGACATAATACTTACATTGACTTGCAAACAGTGCCAGCCAATTACACATTGGAGTAATTTTTTTTACGATTTATTACGAAGATCGAGTGACTAACAGAAATTAAACATTACAACTGATGAGACTGTGGGTAATCTTGTTAGATTGATCAAGCAGACTTGAACAACTGCAGGTGAACCATTTCCATAAATTAAACGATTTCTTCTTCTTCTTTTGTACGCAGTTTTCGAATTTTTGGGGTTCTTAGGGAGTCTTTTCAATGTTGGATTCCAAAGTTTATGGCTTATGAGCTTGTGAAATATGTAATAAAAACGGGTTTTGTAAAAAGTTATTTAACATAAATATATGCTGCATGTGATGCAGTTCGGTTTCTAACCGCATAGTTGTTTCAGCTTCTCTGACGTGCATTATTCCTTATTTTTACATCATTAAAAAAAAACTAAAAGCAACATTTGATTGTTTCAAGGGAATGTAGATCGAAAAAATGCCAAATAAAAAATATTTAATTCTTTGTTGAATTCAAATTTGTAGAGAAAAATAATTGCTTTTTTTTTAAAAAATGTTATTTAATTTTTTATACTAAAAAATATTTTAAAAATAAAAGTTTATTTAATTAAATTTTAATGTATTTTGTTTTTTTTAGAAGAAACACTTCACAAAAAAAAAACACAAAATTCATTGCTTTCCAAAAGCAACAGATTGCTAATATCTTAAGAAGGATTCAACAATATCATTAAATCTTATTTCTGTATAATAATAGAAACACATTTATATTATTACATTTTCTTACTAAATATATTTATAAATGAAAATAAAACTAAAAATTGTTACCTAATTTTTAAAATGTTTAAAAAATTAAAATAAATTAAGATAAGAAATTTTATAATTATTAATTTTCAAGTTTTGATTAAATAACTAATTATGTCCTTTTCTATCCTTTTATATTTTCCAACTTTAATTACTTTATCATTAATTTCTAAGTACATCCTAAATCCTACAGTCAAAGAAATTTAAAATTAAAATTAAAGTATGTTTTATAATATATAAAGCATTAAATTAAGTTAAAATAATAAAATTCATTTCTTTTTTTATAGATAACAAAATTAATTTCAATTTAGGTTTTGTTTCAACATTTTTTTATAAACACTTATAAAAAGGAAAAGAAAACTTTCTAATAAATTAAAATCAAATTATGTAGTTAACTTTTATCAAAACTTTCATATTTAACTTATTCAAAAGTTATATATATAAATTAATTTTTAAAAAGTTCAATTTATTTTATTTTTTACTTGTATAACATTTCTATCATGAGACAGGTTAATGTAACTGTTAAAGTTCCACGAATTTTTATTTTTATTTTTTGCTTGTTTATGCATTCGTTATTCAGCCGCTTCAACCGTCATTTTCATAGTAAAATTGAAAGGATTGTTTTTTTTTTAAAATCAATACGCTTAAGACACTTATTAAGAAATTAAAAGAATTAAGATTTTATTAAAAATCATGTAAAAATATAATTCAAAATTATAAAAAATTAATTTTTTATACATTAACCAATATCCTTACCTTTTGTTAAACTTAAAAGCAAATAGCAGTTGTGAATTTCTAGGTTAGTTGTTTTTGTCTGAATTTTGGTCGTTCATTTTCTATGCTAATAAATTATAGCAGTCCATCTTTTCAGTGTAATGTACCTGGACTAATATGCGGCCAAATTTTAAGGGAATTATAAAACATAATCTTCATACCTTTGGTGAAGGAAGTATAAAAACAGAGCAACTTGTTCTTGTTCATGGATGGGGACATCTATTTGTCTCCATCCATACGTGATTTCTTTTCCTTGTATATGCTCAATTTTTCCAACCGATGATGAACAGAGTACATTAATTAAGAAAATAAAAAAAATATTGAAAATATTAATTTTAATAAAAATATAAAATCATTTGAAATTTACATTTATAAATAATTAAAAATATATTTTCTATTGCGCATCTTTTTACTTAGTACACAAAATTAAAATATTGTTAACATCAGTGCAGATAAGTTATTTCAAAAACTAACTTTTAGTTAAATTACTATTCTCAATAACTTATTATATATATTAAATTTAAACTATTCAACTGTTTGAATTAAGAAAAATTTTCATTGAAGACTGAGTAAATCAAGACTATAATATTTTATAAAATTTTAAAATTAATTTATAATTTATTACATAAATTTAATTTGATATATAATATACTTTTTAAGATATAAGTAAATAACAACTATAAGATTACTTAGTTAAAATGGTTGATTGGTGTGAATAATCCTTGAGATAAGATCAAAATATTAAATGATGAAATTATTAAAATTTAATATATATATATATATAATTAAATTTATGAAAATTGAAAATACACATTTAAAAAATTATAACGATCAAAAAGCATATTTAAAATAATAATATTTTTAAAAAATTAATGCAAACCAAAAAAAAATTAATATTATTCGTTAACCTAGAAGATTTAAGTATTTTGGTGTACATTTTGTTTTTGTGATATTGTCTATTGAATTATTGAAGAGAATTATAAGATTAGGGAAAATTTTTATGTTAATTTTGAAATTATAAATATTAATCACTTCAATGGTTAGTTTTATAAAATTTATTTAATCCCTAATATTATGAAAAACCATTTATTTTAATCTTTAATTAAAGTAAGTAAAAGACAAAATAGAATACAATATTTTATTAAGTACAATTACAAAGTAGCAAAATAATTAATGATTAAGATCTGAAAAGCTAACATAAATTTTTTTTCTCAAGTGCCATTCACCTTTTTTACCTGCGAATGCAAAGCAAAGTGATTTAGTTTGTGTGGGTCCCCACATCACAGTAAAGTTAAATTAAAAAAGAAAATATAAAATATAAAATATAATGTATACGACCCTCTTCTCATCTCACCTACCGCTACCACTTTCTGCTTAGAACCAAAGCCATTCAATGGCGGTTCACCAAGACGATGACCCCATGGTGGCTCCCAACCTCTCTCCGCCCAACACCTACCAAGCCGTCGTCAACGGTGGTACCTTTGACCGATTGCACGACGGCCACCGCCTCTTCCTCACCGTCTCTCTCTCTCCTTACTTCTATTCTTTCAAACTTATCCATTTCTTTTTATATTTAAATAAGAAAAATAATGCCAAAGGTTGAAATTTTTATGCAGGCTTCAGCGGAGTTGGCTAGGACCCGGATTGTCATTGGAGTTTGCAACGGCCCTATGCTGGCAAAGAAGCAGGTTACCTTTTTCATTTTCAAACTTTTTTTTTTTTTTGTTTTTGGTTGTCAAATAAATAGACTTAATTCCTTTCTTCTATTAACTGCCAATTATGTATAGACACAGCCTGAATAATTGTACGGCATCTGCAGTTTTAGGTTTTCAACTCAATAGCTTAAACTGCAAAATGTAATTCGTTTAAGATTCCACTTTTGTGCACCACTGGAGTTGTTGATTTTTTTTAGCCTTTTCTTGGAGAGGAAAACTATTGCATGCAACAGCCTGCTTAGTTATATTCAAAATATTAACTTTGTGTGTTAATTTTTTTGTTCCATCCTGTTGTGTCTGCTTTGATCAGGTGAGTTTCTGTCTTGTGGATTGTTATAGCCCAAGAATCTGGCACTCCAAGGCATGATCATTAGTTTGCTGAGAGTTAAAAAAAAAAAAAAACAACAACTGTATTCTCTTAAATTAGAGTCTCAAGTTCGAACTTTGCTTTTATCATCGTGAGTTGTATTCTCCTGTTGAACTCTGTCGACTTCAATGTAAATTAATTTCATTTTTTATTGCTCGTAGATGAAATAGACAAAGGAGCTCAAATTATTTATAGGAGTATTTAGCAGTCAGTTTGCAAAATTTCCAACAGTTGAACTGAGTTTAGCGCTTAAACTGAAAGAACTATTGAGTGCTACAGATTAAATGCTTGAAATGTTCTGCTCTTAAAATTCAGTGATCAAAGTTTCTTCTTTATACAAAATATCTTTAGTAAATTATACAAACTAGCTAAATTCAAAGCCTTGTACTATTTGATCTTTTTAGTTGAAAATTACTGTGACATGGTGAAGATCCCCTAATTTCTGTATGACAATCCCGTGACTTGTGGATTTTTACATATAAAGGAGTCTCTTTTTTACCTTGTGTTTTCATGTTCTACTTTTGCAGTTTGCTGAACTGATACAGCCCATTGAGGAAAGGATCAATAATGTCAAAACTTTCATAAAGGTATGAGTACAAGTCGAAAATGACAGTTTGCCTTATGATTCATGAAAAGAATTTCCTGTGTTTTGTGCTTTAAAAAGAGTGTTGGTCAGAATACTTTCAAGATTTTCATTTTGCATGTGAATGCATAACACGAGGGACGGATTGCAGACATCTTATACATCTGTTTTAACAGCAACATGTCTTTTTCTAGTAGCAGAGTGTACATAGGAGAGGTTGCCTGCATGGTTTTGTATTGTTGGTTTTATGTGTTGGAGATATATGTAAAACCTTTCACGTTTCTTCATCTAACATTTATGCTTTTTGGAATAGTTAGTTTATGACTCATTGTCTGTAAATATGTGAGAAAATAAATGATATACTAATCTACATCTTTAAACCTAGTGTTCCATCAAATGCGTATAGTGTCTCTTCTAGCAGGATTTATACAAAAGATGCAATTTTTTCTTATTTAAATTTTGATTAATATATGTTTGAACTAACATGCAGTCTATCAAGCCAGAGTTGGAAGTGCAAGCTGTACCCATCACTGATCCGTTTGGTCCTTCCATTACAGATGAAAATTTGGAGGCTGTGATTGTAAGGTTAGTATCAAGACTAGCTTTTGAGTATCCCATCTTATTTTTTGGTAGTGGTAGTGTGCTGTGTGCATTAAATTTATATCCACAGACAATTTATAAAAAATAACTTCTGAGTTTTGATCAAGTACATCATTCCTATTTGATGGATTTTAATCTCGACGTTCATGATAATTAAAGTCTTGTTTTGGTTGCAAACTTAGCTGGGTATTCTCTTTTATTCTCTGGTCCGTTATGGTCATGATCTTCTGATGTCTTTTCAAATCTGGTTGCAGTGCGAACAATTGAACACAGTTTATATACGTTCACTTTTATAAGTGTCATTGAGTTATTTTATATCTACTTGGATTTGGTTATTTTCCAGCAAAGAGACATTACCGGGAGGATTAGCAATAAACAGAAAAAGAGCTGAAAGAGGCCTTTCACAGTTGAAGGTCTCAATTATTGTTTATGTAGTTTGGTTAAAATTGCTGATATAAAAATTTAAGAAAATGTCTTTTTCACTTATCAATTTAGTTCGTCAGAAATTAGAAAATATTTTCGTGGATCAAATGCAGATTGAAGTTGTGGATTTGCTCTCCGGAGACTCAGGTGAAATTAAGCTGAGTTCATCGATGCTACGAAAGATTGAGGCTGAAAAGGCTAAACAACAAACCACGATATCGCAGACGTAGTTATAAACATTTTGTTGAACTTTTTTCTTTTAAAATATTTCTTCAAAGATGAGTTTTAAGATGTCCATTAAGCAACTGACATGTGGTTGCATGTTATGGCATTGTTTCAAAGTTTAAAAGGCAGAAGTCACATTCTTTACTAAATATATTGTAACGATGTATCGTTTTTTTTTTTTTTTTTTTAAATCGTGCAGCAAAAACATTATTAGTTTTAGAGAAATGTTGTATTTATATTTATATTTTCTCTAATAAAAATAAATGTTTTAAAGTAGTTTTTTTTTATTGTAAACAGTGTTATTCAAATGATACCTTCACATGAATATATATATTCATATAATAAATTTAAATAAAATAGATAATATCTAACCAAAGTCTTAGAACACTAGAAGTTTATAAAGAAGATAGTCATTCATTCTCATTTGACACCTTAAGTGTTATATTAAACTAGAAATCGACATAACTTATCTTTTAAACAAGGCCTTTTAAACAAAGATTTGTCTGATTTGAAAAAAATATTTAGTTTCATTTAAAAGTTCGAACATCGAAAGAAACAAATTATTCGTACAAAATTGTTTGTTGTCCGGTTAATTTCTTGATTTTTTAAAATTAATTTTGTGAAAAATAAAAATTTTAATTTCAAGGTGA
>JAMLFT010010987.1:0-11410 GCA_026544285.1 Pachyrhizus erosus
AACTCCTAATTTCAGTAATGGTACTAGGTGTTTTCCATTGCATGACAACCTCTACCTTAGCAGGATCCACTGCAATTCCCTCTTTGGAAGTTATATGACCTAAGAAGCTAACCTCATCCAACCAGAAATCACATTTTGATAATTTAGCATATAATTGCCTTTCCTTAAGGATCTATAGCACTATCCTCAAATGTTTTTCATGATCTTCATGGTTTTTTTAATAGATCAAAATATGATATATAAAAATAACTACAAATTGATCCAGATATTCATGAAAGATTCTATTCATGTAGTCCATGAAGATATCAGGTGCATCGGTTAATCCAAAGGGCATAACCAGATACTCATAGTCTCTATATCTGGTTCTAAAAGCTGTTTTTGGAATATCTTCAGTCTTGACCCTTATCTAGTGATAACCTAATCGAAGATCTATTTTTGAAAACACCTGGGCTCCCTTCAGTTGATCCATTAAGTCATTGATCCTAGGAAGAGGATACTTATTTTTTATAGTTACTTTATTTAATTGACGATAGTCTATGCACAATCTCATACTACCGTCTTTCTTTTTGACCAGCAAAACAGGTGCTCCCCAAGGCTACGCACTGGGTCGTATTAATTTCTTTTCTAACAATTCTTCAATTTGATTCTTAACCTCAACTAATTCTTTCGGTCACATCCTATAAGGGGCAATTGAAATGGGATTAGCTCCTGGTATAAGATCTATGGAGAATTCTACTTCTCTTTCAGGAGGAAAGTTCTCTACTTTTTCTTGGAAAACCTCTAGATATCCTTGAACTATGGGGATATCATCAATGTGTTTTTCCATCTTTGTTTCTTTTGTCAATATGGCTAGGAAAACTTTAGGTGTTTTTGTTTTATTGGTATTTTAAGTTGTTTTAATTTTAGTTTCCTTAAAATGTAAAGTTTTATTATGACAATCTAAGGTTACATGATTGGCTAATAACTAATCCATTCCTATTACTATATCTAAATTTTGTAATGGCAAGCAAATTAAATTCAGTGTAAAATCTTGGTTTTCTACATGTATGGTACAATTCAAGCACACTGATTTGGTTTTTATGGATTTATTTGTAGGAGTACTAATGACTAGTGGTTGAAGCAACTGACTAGTAGTTAGAGATAAGCTTTTTGCACAATCTATGAATATAAAAGAATGGTTAACGCCCGAATCATATAACACATTAACAAGTTTATTAGTTATTAGCCACTTACCATGAATGAGATCGTTTGACTTTTCCGCTTCCCATACATTATTTTCTCTATTATCTTTATTTCTATAAATTTATAAGTGACCAATAAAATATATTTCTATACATTTTTAATTATTAAATATTAATATTTATTTATTAATTAGAAAAAAAATCTGAAAATTTTTTTTCCATATTTATTTATTCTCCTATCCCTGTTCTATTTTTCTTGGTTTTTTTTAAATTCCTAATTCTATGTCTTTTCAGATATTTTATTTATTTTATTTACTTGTTAAGTATACATTAGATTTTATTTTTTATTATTTCTTAATTTTCTAAATAAATAATAATTAATTTTCTATTATCTAGCTAACTACTTTTTTTATATATGAAACAATAGTATTTTTATTAATTTAAAAAAAATAGGATGTTACACCTTTTATGTGTAAACCTAGAACAATCATGTCCTTTAAAATATGAAAACCCTTAGAAATAAATGTTTTATCCCAAAAATGACCAAAATACCCGTATGTTATAAAACCAAGATTTTATCATTGTTATTTGATTATAATGTGTATTATTAATTGCTATGATCATTGAGTATGACTTTAAATGTATTAAATCAATGATGTAAATATGATTTAATACCTTTACTGCTAATAGAAGGTACATAGGAATGATAACTGTCCACATGAGACAATAAATGTTTAAAATAATCCTAGGATAGAAGATGAACTGAGAAATGCTCAAACAATGATGAAAAACATTGATTGATTGTGATATGAAGATGAAAGATGAATGTTATCAATAGAGATTTGAACATGTCATTAATACCAAAATAGGATGAATAATAGAGTTGACGGATGAAATAAGGTAGATAGATTGAATTGAAAACCCTAACGAGTGAGAACTAAGAATGGGGAATGCAAATGTTGACCACAAAAGGTACTTGAGAAATGTACGCAAGCTCTGGTGAGACATTGGGGTTGAATAAGGTTCCAAGTTGTGAATCACTCAGAGTGAAGAGGGTGTCACAAAACCGGCTTGATGTCCTCAACAAAGTGCAGCATTACCAAGATTCGGTTGAAAGTATCCTGAACCAAGTACCAGGTAGGATATGTACTCCCGATTGTCAACCAAAGATTGCAAATTTGATCATTATTGACACGCTCGTGTAAGGCTTCCCGGAGATAGTAATCTTGGAGGCTACGGAAGGTCCTAAATCGAGTAGAATCCCTACTTAGGCACTTTACGGTGAGATGAGAATCTACGTTAGCTAGAAATCCTATATATATATATGTGCTTGCTTAAGGATACATGACTCACTCATACAACCCCCACATTTTTCCAGATACAGATGACATAAGAGTTTCAAGCTCTATTTCACTTGTCCATAATACTCCTAGAAGGGAGATGAACGTATTATAGAAGTCAAGGAGATGATACATTCATGGGCTACGTTTGATTTACCTTTGGGCCTACCAATATCGTAGTTCCATGGCAATTTCATCACATAGACATACCTATGGTTCTATCCTAGACTTCGCCTCCCATATTTGCTAGTGTTCTTGTGACATGACAACAACCTTGGGCTTCTCCACACCCATAATCCTCCGTGGGTTTAGTTCAAGCCAACAACCTAGATAGGAGGGAAGATCCTTCTAAAAGATCTGATTAGATGAATGGGATACGGAAAACTATCTTAGATATTATCTTTTTTTGGCTACTCTAAACATTATGGGAGTGTAATAATAATTTTATGTATAACTTTATTTGTCCTATATATTGAGTTGAATATGTTTTGAATGAAGTTAAGTTGAATAAGTGTGAAATGTATGTTTCGTCAAATTGTAATTCCCCTAACGAATTTAGATTTAAAAAATGATTTTTACCTACGCTAACATTATCTAGAAATAATTTCTGAATGATTAAAAGTAAAAAAAAAGGGCATTACAATTAGTTGGTATCAAAGTAGTTCAACCCTTTAGAGCCTGTGGAAAATAGAGAAAATTAGGTAGAAACCGTTATGCCTACACTACTTGGGTAGTAGT
This sequence comes from Pachyrhizus erosus, assembly GCA_026544285.1. Lineage (NCBI taxonomy): Eukaryota > Viridiplantae > Streptophyta > Magnoliopsida > Fabales > Fabaceae > Pachyrhizus > Pachyrhizus erosus. The sequence goes on from JAMLFT010010987.1 coordinate 3,260, forward strand.
GTCAAAAGTTTAATGACATGTTGATCAAGAAAATTACGTGGATAACTTGATTAAATTTAACAATGTACCCTTCAGGTAACATTGTTAGGTAAAATTTGTGTGCTAGGATAATTGATAAGTTACTAGAAACCAATTAGTAATGTTGGGATTATCTGTTGCATTAATAGGACACTATGGCAAAAAGACCTTTAAGCAAAAACACTCAACAAGTATTGGAATGCATAACACAAGTCCTAGAACGTATGACCCAAGAAAGAAATGAAGAACTAGTAGAATATTGAGGGTTGGTAGCCTTCAAAAGGAATAACCCACCCCAATTAAGCAGTTCCTTTGACCCTAAAGGAGCCCAAAATTGGATAATGGAGATTGAGAAGATCTTCTCAGCAATGTCTTGTTGGGAAGAACACAAAGTTAATTTTGCGACTTTCATGTTTACTAGAGAGGCAGAAAATTGGTGGAGGATAGTGAAACCTACTCTCTATCAAAATTGGTGGACCACACCATGAATGGATCAGAAGCGACTGCATCTAATGATCTAATTCACGATAAATGCATCATACACGATAAACTCTTAGATGTACTTTATGATTCAGGGGCTACTCACTCTTTCATATCTTATAAATGTGCCAAATATTTAGCTTTACCTTTAACACCTTTATCATATGAATTAATTGTGAATACCTCTACCAACAAGCCTATAACCACTAGCTTAGCCTGTATAAAATCTCCAGTAGTATTAGAAGGCTAAAGTTTTCAAATCAACTTAATATGCCTACCCCTATCCAACCTGAATTTAGTGTTTGGGATGGATTGGTTATCTTCTAAGCAAATCATCCTAGACTATCATCATAAAACACTAAATTTTGGTACCATAGATTTTGAATCCTTAAATCTTAAAACTGAAGAAAGAAAGAAGGAAGACTTTCAAATCTTTATGGCATTGTTCTCCACAAAAACAAAGATGGAATTGGATGTCAACAACCTTTTGATTGTCGAAGCATTCCTAGAAGTCTTTCCAGAAGATGTGTCAAAATTACCCCCGGAACGAGAAGTGGAATTTTCTATCGATCTTATTCCTAGATCAAATCCAATCTCCATCGCACCATATTGGATGTTGCCAAAAAGCTGGTAGAAGTCAAGAGTCAACTAGAAGAATTATTGGATAAGAAATTCATCAGCCTAGTGTGTCACCTTGGGGAGCACCAGTATTGTAGTGAAAAAGAAGGACAAAAGTATGCGACTATGCATCGATTATCGCCAACTGAATAAGGTAACCATCAAGAACAAATACCCACTCCCTAGGATTGATGATCTCATAGACCAACTAAAGGGAGCCTAAGTCTTCTCCAAAATAGATATGCAATCGGTATATCACCAAATTTGCATAAAGAATGAAGACATTCATAAAACTGCATTCCGTAAACGCTACAAGCATTATTTAGTCATGCCCTTTGGGTTGACTAATGCTCTTGCAGTATTAATGGACTACATGAATAGGATCTTTCACGAGTACTTAGATAAGTTAGTGGTGATATTCATCGATGATATTCTGATATACTCAAAAAGCTCTATAGAACACGTAAAACATCTAACAATTATGTTACAGATCCTAAAGGAATGCTAATTATATGCAAAACTCTCAAAGTGTGAGTTTTGGTTAGAAGTAGTAAGTTTCTTAGGACATGTGATGTCTAAAAAGGGAATTGGAGTATATCCAGCCAAAGTAGGAGTAGTGATGTTGTGGAGCCCTCCAACAACTGATATAGAAATCAAGAGCTTCCTAGGCCTAGCAGGCTACTATAGAAAGTTCATAGAAGAATTATCTAAACTCACCTTACCCTTAACCAAGCTGACAAGAAAAGGCCTGACCTTCAATTGGGATCAAACCTGTGACGATAGTTTCCAAGAACTGAAAACAAGGTTAACTACTGCGCTAATCCTAAAAAGAAGTTCCATGTCTATTACGACGCCTCACGACAAGGCTTGGGTTGCTTACTAATGCAAGAAGGAAGAGTAGTGATGTATGCTTCAAGACAACTACACCCACATGAAGGAAATTACCCGACCCCATGACTTGGAGTTATTGTTGTATTCGTACTCAAGATTTGGAGACATTATATCTATATGGCTAGATTCAGAGTCTTCAACGATTATAAGAGCCAACGATACTTATTTGATAAGAAGGAACTAAACATGAGGTAGAGACAGTGTAACATCCTACTTTTATATAAAAATAAAATATTATTTGTAAAATTTCTTATTAGTTTAGATATAGGAATTATTCATTTATTTAACTAGTTCATAAATATTAAACAAATAATAATAGTTTAAGTAACTTGAAAAATAAAAACTTAATAAATAAATAAAGTATTAAAGAAATGTTTTTGAAGAAATAAAATATAATGAAGAAATTAGATGAGGATAAAATAAATACAAAGAAGATATTTTTTTAAAGATTTTTAGAAATAAAATTAATAAATAAATAATTATTAAATATTCAAAAAAATTAAGATTTACATATTTTATTTTTATTTATCATTTTTGAACTTACAGAAATTAAAGTAATTAAGAAAAGATTATATAAGAATTTTTTTTAGAATTTTTAGAAGTAAAAATAAATTTATAGAAAATAAAAACAGAAAAACAGAAAAATAAATAATCAAAGAAAAAGAAAAGAGAAAAAGAAAAATAAAAGAGAAATGGGGAGAGGAAGAGAAAGACGAAACTAGGATTCGGACCCGAGTCCTTAAGGAGAGAGAGTGAGAGTTTCGCTGTTGCAAACTGAGCTACCCCATGTGGGTAGCAGTTTTTATAATTAAAAACTAAATAAGATATGATGCATGTGGTTAATTTAAAAAACAAAACCGAAAATGCAAAAGCGGTTGGCTGGGTTTCAACTCGTCCCCTTTTACGCGCTGAGAGAGTTAGAAGAGTGTAGTTTGCCATTGAGACCGCTAGGCTCATTGTTGACACTTAAGGATTTATTTAATCCTATATTCTACCCTAATCTTCTTCTTCTTCTTCCTTATGCGAATCGCCATTAACAAAGCTTCGAGAACCTCTGCAAATCGCTGCCCCAGCTCAGCCTATGAGCATTGTGACTCAGCAAAGCTACTCTAGGCCTAGACGAATAAAATACAATATCTTAGGCGGTCAGAAAGGCTATAAAACGCCATGAAAGGTAGCTTCGAAGAGTAGAAAAACGCAGAGAAAATTCTTCACTTAAACTTGCTCTTTGACCCACCAAAATTCCTCAAATCTCTCCCATTAGCTTCACAATTCATCTAGGAATACATTGGAAAGAAGAAATAGAAGAAACAAGCTTAGAAACGTGAAGTAGTAGAGAATCTTGAGCCTCCATGGAAGAAAAATTCAAAGCTTCGAATTAAGGTAGGAGGAGTCTTCTTTTCTTCTAATTTAGGTTACAGAACTATTCTATAACATGTATATTTGAATTTTACAAAGTTATACACTCTGAAACTCCATGAATTTCTGTAATCGAAAGAAAAAAAAAATTTCAAACGAAAGAAAAATCAATTTCAATTGGTATTCAAGAGCGGTTAAGTTCAAATTAAACCCCAAAATAGGTTCATCTTGATTCAGGGAAGATTTCTATAAGGTTAATTTGGCCTGAACTTACCCAGAACGAAAATCCCCAAATTCAAAAATCTCTGGTTCAAAAATTTTTTCAGAGGTTGAAGACGACCAAATTACCAAAATACCCCTCCCTTTAAAAATCTTTTTAATTTATTTTAAATCGATTTTGAGCAATTTAGGCCTCTAATAATCTCTAAAAATTATGAAAATTTTACCTAAGACTGTAATAAAGGGGAGAAACAGATCAAAAAATTTATTTTGTGAAATTTGGTAAAAATAAAAATTATTTTTACAAAATTCCAAAAATACCCTTACTTGAAGAAAAGTTATTTCCATGCTCAATCTGAAAGAAAGAAAAATAGGAACAACCTCAGAGCCCTTCATCACATTGCCTAAGGTATATAACATTTTGTTTGATTTGAAAAATCATTAAAAATAAAATTATATTATGAAAATGACCATTTTGCCCTTAGATTTTAAATTGTTAAATTATTCACAAAAAATTCAGTTTTATGATCAGAAACAGGGTTGAAATAATAATTTTTGAATATTTTACCCAAAATACCCTTGAAAATAAATAAATGAAATATTTCACCTTGCAGGAGATATAAAATCTCCTATTACTATAGCCATAAATGAATACATTTAAAATCTCATAGTAAGAGGAAGACAAGAGAATTTTTGAAAAGCCTCTATGAGAAAAAGACCAAAATACCCTTAAACCTAATTATGTTAATTAATTCATGATTTCTTTCTACGAAACCCCATCAAGAATCCTGAAAACTCTAAGGCTAGGATACTTGGATATTTAATTCAAAAGAATAAGGGTTTCTTAAAGAATTATTTAAGCCTAAGGTTGAACAGTAAAGAGCAACTTTCTGACATAAAATTTCAACAAGTATATTGGTGGTAAAATAAGTATTCAATGAACATTCTTTGGTGTTAACCAGATAAATAAGACACCAAAAATTATAGAGAAAATGAAATTATTACTATCTTAGTTCAAGAATTGAATAAATCGATAAGTCTTCATAAACCAAAGAGATCTCCCTCAAGCCAGAGACAGATCTAGTAGTGGCCAAGTAAAAGCAAGAATCTTCGGATTAGGAGATTCCAAGGATCTAATACTTAGAAGACTTGATCGGTTGAAGTAAGGATGGATAAATAGAACGAGAGTGAGAATACAGAATGAAGAAATGCAATGGGTTGACTACAGAAGGTACTTGAGGAATGTATGCAGGCTGTGGAAGTCCTTGGGGGTGTTTAGGCACCAAGTTTGTGAACTACCCAGAATGAGGAGTCACAATGCCGACTTGGTAACCCCGACAAAGTAGAGCATTACCAAAGTCAGTAGAGAGTATCTAAGCCATGTATCAGCTTGAGATATGTACTCCTGACCGTCACCCAAAAATATTGCAACTCATGGACTCAATAATATGATTCGTTTAAGTCCTTTGGTAGTAGAAGTAAAGAAGCAACGATGGATCCCTAAATACGTTAGTAATTTGCTGAGTAGGGTACGAAATGGTGAGATTGAGAGTATACACTTCCAGGTACGCCCATATTATATGATTATTTTAGAATTGAAGATTCACTCCTACACTAACTCTTTCAAGAAAAGATGTTTGAAGAATTTCGCCCGTTATTCCACTTATCTATCACTCCTTTGTGTGGACGATGGACAAGGAACCCATTATATCAATTAGATACCTATACAGGATATGTCCATTTTACTTTCTTCCATGCAGCTCCATTTGCTCCCAATTCCTATGGGCAGATAGATCTCCCTATTATATTAACTTAGGTGAAACTGCCACGAGTGTCTGAATCACCTCTTGGATTCTCATCACATCCTAGGAGGAGACGTCCCAACAACTCTTCCTCGAGTCATACTAGATATAGATTGGTCAAATCTGCTCCCAAGATTGACTACTCCAAGGAAGAAGATCCCTCCGAATATCCGGGAGATGAAGTTTAAAATTTTTCTTTTTATGTTAATGATGTACACATAAAGACTTTTGATTAGTAAAAGAAAGTAGTCTCTTATGTATGTGTGTTCTAGTAAAGAAAATGAGGTCGTTATAAATAGCGATTATAGAAGACTATGATTTTGAATTATCCTACTATCAAAGCAAAGCAAATGTAGTGGCTAATGCACTCAACAGAAAATTACTACATCTACCCTTAATGATGGCTGAAGAATTAAAATTAATAGAGAATTTAGAAATCTTGACTTGATAATGGAAGTATGCCCTAGAATTTTATATCTAGGAACTCTAACCATCATTAGTGAATTTTTAGAACAAGTCAAGGAAGAACAATAATAAGATAAAATCTTGCAAGACAGATTGAAAATGATAGATGGAAATCAGGAAAAGAAGTTTGAACTAGGCACGAATGGCATAATCCATATTAAAGGGAGAATTTACATACCTCATAATGAGGAAATGAAAAAGATGATCCTAAAAGAAGCACACAAAAGTCAACTTAATTTTCATCCAAACACTACATGTATGTATCAGGATCTGAAGAAAAATTTTTGGTGGTAAGGAATGAAAAGGGATGTGACAAGGTCCGATGCTACTTTCCTAACTTGTCAAAAAGCTAAAGTAGAGCATCAAAAACCTTCATGACATCTTCAGCCATTCAAAATCCCAAAATGGAAATGGGACAATATTTCCATGGATTTTGTGACGAGATTGCCTCGAACCTCCACTAGACTCGATGCCATATGTAAAAACTACTTTTTCATTAAACAAAATGTCCAAAACATAACAGTCACTTGCTTATATTACACAAAAGTTTATATAATACATTGTTTATAATACAAAAGGAAAATTAAGCATCTTTTCCCTAATCTTCCGAAGGATCCTCTTCCTCTGATATATCAATGCTAGGAGTAGGTTTGGCTATTCTAAACCTAGCATGACCAGTGGAACAGTTACATGGTCGTCTCCTTCTGGGGTGAGAGGGGAAACCAGGAGGTGACACTGATACTATCGGAGGTTCCACCTGAGTTAAAATGATTGGAAGATCGATTTGCCTATAGGAAGTGGGAGTTAAGGGAGCTGCATGAAAGAAGGTGAAACGCACATATCTAGTATATGTATATAATTGATACAGTGGGTCTCTAGACCATCGCCCACATAAGGGAGTAACTGACAAATGGAAAAGTGGATGGAATTCCTCAAACATCGTTTCCTGTAATGGTTAGTGTAGGAGTGAATCTTCGATTCTCAATTTTAATTATATAGCATTGGAGTACCTGACTAATCATATACAAAACACACATATTTGTAAATATATCTATTTCATCTCACTGTGTCGTGTCTTATTTAAATTTCTATCGATTATAGGGATCCCTTGCTGCCTCATTTACTCCTTTTCACCAGAGGACTTGTGCAATCGTATTAGTAATTCGATATGTTGCAACATTTTTGGGTGACAGTCAGAAGTACATATCTCAAGCTGGTACATGACTTAGATACTCTCTATTGACTTTGGTAATGCTCTGCTTTGTTGGGGTTACCAAGCCGACATTGTGACTCCTTAATTTTGGCAGTTCACAAACTTGGTGCCTAAACACCCCCAAGGACTTCCACAACCTGCATACATTCCCCAGGTGCCTTTTGTAGTCAACCCATTACATTTCTCCATTCTTTAATTTCACTCTCGTTCTATTTGTCCATCCTTACTTCAGTCGATCAAGTCTTCTAGGTACCAGATCCTTGGAATCTTCCGATCTGAAGATTCTTGCTTGTTCAATTGGCCATCAATAGATCTGTCTCTAGCCTGAGGGGATTTTTCTTATTTATGAAGACTTATCGATCTATTTACTTCTTGATGTGATATAATGATAAATATGTATTATTTGCCTGGTTAACATTGAAGAAGATTCATTCAGAATTATTATCATGTTTACAAGAGGTTTGCATTAAATAAATGTTTTTCTCATCAATCATGATTTCCTTTTAAAGAACCTTCAATCCTTTGATATTTATAATCAAGTATGTAATTGTTAGGGTAGAAAATGAAGTTGAACAGAGTTCTAAATAAGAAAATAGGAAGTAATGAATACAATTAGAGGTAGGGGTATTTTAGTCATTTCCTGGGGGTTCTTGAAATTCTTTGATATTTCCCTCATGTATGTAATTGTTAGGGTAGAAAATGAAGTTGAACAGAGTTCTAAATAAGAAAATAGGAAGTAATGAATACAATTAGAGGTAGGGGTATTTTAGTCATTTCCTGGGGGTTCTTGAAATTCTTTGATATTTCCCTCATGGTAAATTTTAACCTATATTTATGATCATAATAATTGAAAAACGAAAAAGCTATCTATTCTTGCACAATTTGGAAATACATCATATATTGCATTTTCCTACTATTTGATTATTTTCTAGACCAAAAATTTCATTTTTTGTAATAAAATTAAATAATTCCAACACTAAGGGCAAAATGGTCATTTTCATAAATAAAATTTATTTCCAATGGTTTTCTGGACAAAGAAAATTTTCACAGGTCTTAGACATTGTAATGAAAGGTTCTAAAAAGAGT
>JAMLFT010010988.1:0-11410 GCA_026544285.1 Pachyrhizus erosus
TTCTTACACATACTTTCCGGTCATATATAAGAATAAAAATAAGAAATCTATTGATTAGATAGAAGCCAACAATAAGAGTAAAACGGAAATACCAAGAATAAGTAAATAAAGAGAATTAATATATAACCATCACCAAAATACAATTGAGTTCGAATAGATTACATTCATTCCCTCAAGGAAGAAGTTAGCCGCTCATGGTAGCCGTCTTTTTTGCAAGATAGGTTTTCTTCTCTCCCAGATACCTCCTTTCGTTTCCCTCTCTCTTTTTTAAACATTCTCCGTACTGACCTAAGTGACTTTTCGCTTGAGCTAGATATTTTTGCTCAAGCAAAAATGTACATAAATTTAAGAAAAGGTTATCTCGCTCAAGCGAGATTCTCTACTGAGAACTACTTGCTCTTTGGATCATTTTCGCTCAAGTGAGATATTTTTGCTTGAGCGAGATTGCTTTTAACTTGGGTGAGAACACTTCCACTTGGGCGAATTCTGTTTGAGTTTCTCTGGATCATTCTCGCTCAAGCGAGAGATTTTCACTTGAGCAAGATTCTTTTTAACTATCTTCTTGCTCCTCAGCTACCTAAAATTCATATAAAATTGGGATTAAATATCTCTATTTTTTTCCAAACTTAAAACATGTATTTGAATAAAAGTAATCTCAAATTAGAAAGTAATTGTTAATTCTCACAACAGTAAGGCACAAAAGACACAATTTTTCTCACATAATTGTATTAAATAGTGACACTTATCATTAGAAATGTTTAATTAGAACTCCCTAGACCTAAGAAAAACAACTTATGATACTTGAATCATTATATAAGATACTGGGAGTTATTGAGAGTTTAAAATGAGAATAAAAATTCATAAGGGTCATATTTATGAAAAATAACCATTTTACCCCTACCCTATTATTTGAATATAAAATATGTGATTAATTATTGTGAATTATTGATTATACATTAGATTGTGTTTTGTTGATGATATCAACCTAACTATCTGTGGAAGACATATATACTCTTTAATTGTCCATCAGTGATAGTAATTCCATAAAACCCTAGGATGGTTAATGAATTGAGATATGTTTAAACAATGATAATACAATCTAGAGCGATTGTGATGTACAAATGGATATTACCTATTGATAACATTGATATTACATTAGTACCACTATAAGAATAAATAGTAGAGATGACAAATGTAATAAGGAAGGAAGATTGCACCGAAAATGTTATCGAGTGAGAAAAAAATGCAATGATTGACCACAAAAGGTACTTGAGAAATGTATGCAGGTTCTAGTGAGACCATGGGGGTAGATAAGGTGCCAAGTTATGAATCACTTGGAGAAAAAAAGGTGTCACAAAACTGGTTTGGCGTCCTTGACAAAGCGGAGTATTACCAAGATTCAGTTGGGAGTACTCTAAACCAAGTACCAGGCAGGGTACATATTCTCGATAGTCAACCAAAAGTTACAAATTGGATCTTCAATGATACGCTCGTGTAAGCCCTCCCGAAGTTAGTAGTATAGGATGCTACAAAGGGTCCTAAAACGAATAGAAAACCTATTTAAGCATGAATGGTAAGATGAGGGACTACATTAAATAGACCACTTACTATTATATATGTGTCTGTTCTAGAATTGATAGCTCACTCCTACACCCCCTTCTCTTTCAGACTAAGCATGACTGACGAATTTCAACCACTTTTTCATCTGATGATTTCGCCTTTAGAATTGAGATGGACTTACGACAAAGCCTAGGGTGATGATACATTAATAGGATATGTCTGATTTGCCTTTCGACCCACAAACATTGTAGTACCCTGACAATTCCACCATGTAGACTTGCCAGTAGTTCTTTCTTAGACTCCGTCACCTAGATTCCTTAATGTACCAGCTAATCTGGGATGACCTCAAACTCCTCAACCATCAATGGGATCAGCACAGGCTAGTAATATGAACCAAAGGGAAGAGTCAACTAATGAGGAGGATCCCTCTAAAACTTCATATTAGACAGAAATAAGTCTTTGAAGAGTTTAGTTAAAAAGTTTTTGTTTTCTTGTGTTTTGATATATAACTTTTCTATTATATGTGTAATATAGTAAGTACTTGAAATGGAAGTAATACGACGAGTTAACTTATTGTTAAATTGTAATTCCTCAAACGAATATAGGTATAAATTTTATCTACGCAACAACTCTTGAAATAATTTCCATTTTGTATTAAAATAAATAAAAAGGGGCATTACAAAAACAAATATATCTAATGAAATGGTTGAAGGGCTAGAAAACACATTAGAAAAAAGGGTTGAATAGTTTGATTTTTGCAAGCTTTTCATAAACCCATACGTTGAGACGTGTAAAAGGATGAAAAATAGTTTTGCAAATCAAGACATATAAAATGTGAGGAATAACTACAACATCAAAAACATTTTATACTAGTTTGCTCAAACTCTTGAGCTACATTCAATCCTCCCTTAACACGAGGGATTCCACTAATAAAAAAACTTGATTACAACACAAGTATTAACTTCGTCAAACCTGTTTATACATAAGTATTCTTGAAGCAACTTTTGACTTCCTAACCTAAGTATTGTTTTACTATAACTTGTAACATCCTGCTTTTAATATAATAAAATTATAATTCTAAAATTTAGAAAATTTGTCTTTTCTCATTTAAATATTTTAGTTTAGTCCAAATAAGGTTTAGAATTTTAAATTTTATGTGCAATATTATTTGGAAGATAATATGGAGAGCAAGAGACTTTAATTAATCAAATTGAGTTAAAAAAAAACTTAAAACAATAATATAAATTGTTTGATTTTAATTAGAAAATACATTTTTAGATATTTTAGATAAAATAAATAAAAGAAGGAAAGTGTAAAAAACTAGAAAATCAGAATCTAAATTTTTAGAAATCAAAAATAAAATGTTTTCAATTAAATATAAATGAATAAATATTTAGATAAATAAAATAAATAAAATTCTATCAAATAAAATAAATATTTAGTAAAAGAAAATATAGGAATAAAATAAGAAAAATATATGCTAATTTATAGAATTTTTGGAAAAATTTAGAAATCAGAAGTCTAATTTTTAATAATTAAAACAAAAAATAGAAAGAAATGAAATTGAGAAAAAGAAAAGGAGAAAAGAAAAAAGAAGGGTTGGGTTTGAAATCCAAACTCTTGTGGGGAGAAGGAAAATGTGGATCGACTGAGCTGGTGGGCTCAGTTGTAATAAAACCAGAATTTGGCCCATATTAAGGCTAGAAAAGAAAGATTTTATAGAAAATAAAACACAAAAATAGGACAAAGGGTGTGGGATGGGTTTGAAGAGAGGAACACTAAGGTCAAAGAATGAGAAGGTAAGCAAGGATTTTCGTTTGACCGTTAGGCCCATCGTTGAGAAATTATATGAATAAAATCCTTTTATTTCTTTCCTTCACTACCTTCTTCCTTCTGCTTCTCCTCCCTCAAGCCTCAAATTTCTACACGCCTCCATGGATGTTGCCTAACCCTATACTCCTATACGGCTACCCTACAACACGTCTAACCTCGTAGTTTTCCTTCTAGGAATTTTATAAACTAAAAATTGATCATTGGGACCCTATAAATACTGGTTATTGCAAACTAGAAAAACACATCGATGAAGAAATTCTATCTTCAATTCCAAACCAAATTCGAACTCCTTTTAACTCATTCAAAATTCGGACAACTTCATATTAATTCAAGCTTCATTTGGGTGCAATTTTCTTAAACAAAGGAGGAAAGAATCAGGATTTAGTAGTGTCACTAGAGCTTTGCCGGAAAGCTTGAATTTGATTATTTTGAAAACTCGAAATTAAGGTAGGAGGAGTTATTTTTCTTTTGAAATTGATTGTTAGAAACATTATAGGTTATGTGAATTTGGTTTTCTAAAGGTTTAACACTCTAAGGTGAACGTATTCATTGAAAACGAATTGAACTCAAAATTTTGAAATTTCAAATTCAAAATAGAACAATTTTGTCAAAATAGGTTATTTTTTATGAAATTGCAAATTGAATAAGCTACGTAATTAGTATTCGAAGTAATTTGGATATGGAATTCTTAGAATTATTAAGAGAAATCCAAAAATCAACCTAGAGTAATTGCACATTCATATTCTTGTTCAAGAAAAGGAATTTTGCTAAAATTTCAGTAAAATTGATGTCCTAATGGATTTATTCCAACCTGAAGTGAGTCAAAATTTTGCAAATATAGCTCAGAAGAATAAAAAAAAAGATATTATGGTATGTTTGAAACTGGTTTTCAGCCAAACCAGAGCTTTGAAACCTTTGAGGAAAAAGAAGGTCAAAATGACTATTTTGCCCTCAAAGGGAAAAATTACCAAAATACCCCTAGTTAAAAATTTAAAATTTTTCTGTTTTGTTATTTTAATTGTAGAAAAAGATAGAAAAATATTTATATTAATACTAAGTAAATTTTTCGCTTTCACAAAGTCAGAAATGAGATAAAAAATTCATTAAATTTTTGTGAAAATAACCAAAATACCCTTAACTATTTTTCTGTTAGAAAACAATGCATTTTTCAACAATCCTCTGAATTCATATAGACTTTACACACTTATAAATTTGTCTTACTATAAATGTTAAGATAAATGAAAATTTTAAAATAAGTTAAAATTACCAAAATACCCTTTTAGTAAAAAATTACCAAAATACCCTTTTATAAAAATTATTATCCAAACTAATTTTAAACTGAAATGTTAATAGCTCATTCCTTCTTTATATATATAAAATGATTTGTTAGTATATGTAAATTATAGAAAAAAAATTTGAAATAACAACTTTAAAATACCATTTTACCCTTTTTCTTGTTTTAGAAATTATTTTCTTAATTTATGGATGAATCCTTAGTTAAATTCTCCAATAAATTGAAATATTCATTAGTTAAATAAGTTAGAAGTAAACTTGAACATGAAGAGGGATAAATTTAAACACAAATCTAAGGGTCTTAGAAAAGGATCATTTTGCCCATGTCTTGTCATTTTAATTATTATATGCACTATTTGATTGATGTGATCTAGATTATAATTTTAATCTTCCTATACTATATGATTGTTTGTATTGATAGTAAGGTTGAAGTTTATTACCTCTACTAATAGTAAAAGGATCCATAGGTAATGACAACTATCTTTGTGAGATAGTAAATTACAGAAATAATCCTAGTATAAGAGATGAATTGAGAAACTCTTGGACAATGGTTGAGTAATGTTCATATAAGATTTGCAAAGTAAGAATGGGAGAAGGATGCTATCCAATGAAATCATGAAACTCAATATCAGTAACAAGAAAAGTTGATAATGAAGGAAAGGAGGTAGAATAAAGTAGAAACCCTAACGAGTGAGAAAATAAGATAAAGATTGCAAGGGTTAATCACAGAAGTTACCTGAGGAATGTACGCAGGCTCTAGTGAGACCTTGGGAGTAGATAAGGTGTCAAGTTATGAACTGTTAAGAGTGAAGAGGGTGTCATAGAATCCGCTTGGTGTCCCCGACAAAGCAGAGTATTACCAAGATTTGGTTAAGAGTATCCTGGACTTAGTACCAGACAAGATATGTACTCCCGATCGTCAACCCAAAAATGCAATCTTGGACTATTATTATTGACATGCTCATGTAAGTTCTCCTGGAGTTAGAAGTATTGTAGGCTATGAAAGCCCCAAATCGAGCATAATCCCTAAGTAGACACGTTACGATGAGATGAGAATCTACAATATATAGAAATGATCTATATATATATATATGTGGTTGCTTAAGGATACATGACTCACTCCTACAACCTCCATATTTCAAATAAAGATGATAGACTAATTCCAAACCCTATTTCACATATCAATAATACCCTTGGAAGGATGATGGACACATGATAGGATTAATGGAGACAATACAATAGTGGGCTATGTCAGATTTGCCTTTAGACCTCCCATTGTCATAGTCAATGGCAGTTCCACGACATACATATTCCAATAATATTATCTCAAACAGCATCACCTAGAGTTACCAATGTTTCTATAGCGCATCAATGCACTCAGACTCCTCCTTGCCCATAATTATCCATAGGTTCAATCCTAGCAGGTAACCAAGGCAGAAGAGAAGAATCCTCTGAGGAAGAAGATAGTTTTGAAGGATCTGACTAGATGTATCAAATGTGGAAAACTATCTTAGACTTTATCTTTTGTTTAATTTGCTAAGATATTTTGGGAATGTAATATCTACACTTATACTTTGACCTGATCTATATATAAAATTGGGCATGTTATAATTAAATTCAAGTTAATTGGATATGTATGTAATTTTTAAATTCTTCCAAATTGTAACTCCTAGAGAGTTTAATTTTAAAAATTTATCTTAAATAAATACCTAGGAAGATTTTTCTCAAAATTAAATGAATGAAAAGAGGTGTTACATAACTTTTGGCTACAACATTTAATTTCCTGGTTGCATTACCTCAAGTATTATTTTACATTAAGTCATTCTTGACTTACACAATTTTTTACAAGATACAAAAACTCACAATGTGAGAATATGAAAGTTTAGTGCAAATACAACTTAGCAAAGCTACGAATACAAATGGTTTGCAAAGTAGAATCTAAACAGGATATTTAAAAATACAAGACATATGAAAACTTAAGACAAAGTTTATCAAATGTTCGTATTTTGCTAGCTTCTTAAGAGTCTTTATGCATTGATATTTATATGCAAAGACGAAATGTAACATCCCAACTTTTGATATAATAATAATATATATAATTTCTAAATTAGTCTTTTTATTTATAGTTTAAATTTATTTGAGGATTTAGGAATTTAAGTTCTTAGAGGAAAATATCAATTAATGAGTATTGGTAGGGAAAGAAAGAAAGAAAATAAGATTTAGTTAATAAGAATTTAACATATTAAAATAAAAATGGGAATATAAATTTATTTCCAAATAAAAAATTAGTTCATAATGTTTTAATAAAATGGAAATAAAGAAGGTGAAGAATAGAAATGAGAAGAAAATTAGAATAAGATCATAATGTATTTTTCAAGAGTTAAAAATAAAATTTTAGGAATTTAATGAAAAATTAAATAAACAAGTTTTAGGGAAAATAAATAAATTTTGCATCAAATAAAATAAATAATTGTAAAAAGAAAATTTAAATAAGTAGGAGACACATATAAAATAGTTTTTAAGATTTTGAAAGAATTTAGAAATCAGAAAATAAATTAAAATAAAAAAAGAAAAGTTAAAATAGAAGATAAAATATAAAGGGAATAGAAAAAGAAATAGGGAGAGGGTAGGCCTATGTCGAACCTAGGACCAACGAAAGAAGAGAAAGAAGCACCACGCGTGCCATTTGAGCTGGGAGCTCGTTGCGTTTAAACAAAGGAAAAGAATAATTAAATAAAAATAAAAGGAGGAAGGAATAAATAAAATGTGAAACCAAAAATGACATAGCAAGGGATCGAGGCCAGGACCTGGCACAAGGGTCCAATGTCTTAACCATTGGATCGCGGTGCATTCAGTGCTAACAAAGCACCTTTAATTTTATTTAAATATACACAACTCCATCAACGAATCAAACACAACCATGTAGTCATCCCCATACCCTACAACCATCTTCTTCCTCGAGTAAGGATGCCATGAGCCGCCATACCTCGAGTCACAAAAATCGCCTACCCTACCCTTGTCACAGTAAGGTTTGTCCATTCCTCGCAAATTTTTAACACAAGAATTGGACCCAAACACACTATAAGTTGACCGCACCGAAGGAAGGAAGAAGACGCAAAAGCATAAAACAAATTTAGCAAATTCATCTTCATAACTCAAAACATTCAACCTAAATTAATCCCAAGCACATTTAGAATCCTTTCAACATCAATTTTGTGCCAAAATCGGAGGAGATGGAACAGTACAATTCAAATCATACCCTCTCACTGGAAAACTTAGAACTTATCGCCGAAAAACTTTCGAAAGGTAGGAGGATTCGTCTATTCTCTAATTTTTCTATATGTGTTTTAACATCATTAATTGATTGGAATATTGACGAAAAAAGAGAATTTGAAGTTTCAAATTCTTTGTACCGTCATAGGTGTCGTCTTGAGGTTTTTTGTAATTCTTATATGAGAATTCAATATTAGATACCTCTTGTAATGTTAGTAACAAAAAATAGGATTAAGGGGAAGGGTCAGAAAGGGGGAGGGGGAATTTTGAGAGAAAGATAGAAAAAGGAAGAAGAAGGAGAATTTGAGGAAGAAGAAGAGAAAAAGGGTGAGGTGTGAAAAGTAATAAGAGGGGGTGTAAACAACAAAAATTTTACAAATTAATTAATAGAAGAATAATAATAAATAAGCAGATTAATAAAATAACAAGATTACTTAATTCACTAAGACTAGTAGTTAGAAAAAGTAAGAAATTGTAACAAATGACCAAAATACCCTTAAGTCGATTTCTTTTATTTTCTGCCAATCTTTTATACATTCAAAGCTTGAAATAATAATAGAAGATAACCCTGTCTCTGTGCATAAACATAGAAGAAATTTTCTCAAATTTTTTTAATAAAATTAATTTATTTTCTAAAAATACCAAAAATGCCCCTAAGTAAGAAAAAAATTGAAAATTAACCCTATTTTGGGCCATAAATTAGGAAGAAAATTGTCAGGACCTATTTAGGAATAATACTAGAGTAGTTGCATCACCTTAGGATGTTAAAAATCCTTAAAAGTAATTTGTTATTTTCAAAATGACCAAAATAACCCTAGGTTATAAAAATGAAAATTTTACCATTTTGGGGTCACTCCAACTTCAGAAAAAATAGTATAAATCCTTTTAGCACTATTATAAATATTTCTAAAAAGTTTATGAGTTGAAAAGGTGAGGGAAAATCCTTAAAAAGGGCAAATTTTTATAAAATGACAAAAATACCCTTCTTAAGAAAATTTCTGAAAAATATCCCAAGTTCAATAATATTTTTAAACTAAGATTAATGGCGATTCAAAACCCCATTTATACTTACTTCTTTCGCATAAATAAAAAGATAATATAAATTGTGGAAGGAAAGGTGAAAATTACCATTTTATCCCTACCTTGTTAAATTGAATGTAATCTATGTTGTTGATTATTGAAATCATTGATTATGCATTTGAATGTATTAGATTGATAATGTAAATGTGATTTATATCTCCCTATTGATGGAAGGAAAATATTCTTAATGATTGTCCATCTGAGACAGTAACAACCTTAGGATAGATGATGAACTAAGAAATGCTTAGACAATGATGAAATAGTCTAGAAGGATTGCAAAATAAAGATGGATGTTATCCATGTATACTTGAACTTGTTATCAATACCAGGATAAGATATATAGTGGAGATGGAAAATGAAATAAGGAAGGAAGAATGAACTAAAAACCCTAACAAGCGAGAATTAAGAATGGGAAATGCAATGGTTGACCATAGAAGGTACATGAGAAATGTATGAAAGCTTTGGTGAGACCTTGGGGGTAGATAAGGTGCCAAGTAGTGAATCTCTCAAGAAGAAGAGGATGTCATTGAACCGACTTGGTGTTCCCAATAAAGCGAAGCATTACCAAAATTCGGTTGAGAGTATCCTAGACCAAGTACCAGACATGATATGTACTCTTAATCGTCAACCAAAGATTGCAAATTAGATTATTATTGATACGCTCGTGTAAGCTCTCCTGGAATTTGTAGTATTGGAGGTTGCGAAGTGTAACGCCTTTTTTTTATTATTATTATTTTTTAATTTAATAAAAATTATTTCAAGAGTTGTTGAACATATAAATTTTTCTCCTTAATTCGTCCGAGGAATTACAATTTAATAATAAGCTAACTTGTCATATTATTTCCATTTTGAGTACTTACTATATTACGCATATAGTAGAAAAGTTATACATCAAAACACAAGAAAACATAAACTTTTTAACTAAACTCTTCAGTGACTTATTTTTGTCTAATCTGAAGCTTCAGATGGATCTTCCCCATTTGTTGATTCTTCTCTATGATTCATATTACCAACTTGAATTGACCTCATTGATGACTGTGGTGATTGAGAGGTGTGTGGCCTATGCCGGGTGGCTGGTACATTCAAGAATTTGGGTGATAGGGTTTGAGAGATTACTACTAGCAAGTCTACATGGTTGAATTGTCAGGGTACCACAATATTTGTGGGTCTAAAAGAGAATAAGACGTATCCTATAAAGATATCATCGCCTTGGACCTTGAAAAAGTGGTTGAAATTCATCTACCATACTTTGTCTAAAAGAGACGGGGGTGTAGGAGTGAGTCACCAATCCTAGAGTACATACAGAATAGAGAAAAGATCTTATCTAACGTGGGCTCTCATCTCATCGTTCGTGCCTAACTAGGTTTGCTAATCATTTTAGGGCCCTTTGTGGCCTCCAAAACTTCTAACTTTGGGAGGACTTACACGAACGTATTATTGAATAATCCGATTTGCAAACTTTTGGCTGACGATCAAGAGTATATACCTTATCTGGTAATTGGTCCAAGGTACTCTCAACCAAATCTTGGTAATGCTCCGTTTTGTCAAGGATGCCAAGCCGGTTCCGTGACACCCTTTTTACTCCGAGCGGTCACAACTTGACACTGTATCTACCCCCAAGGTCTCACTAGAGCCTGCATACATTCCTCATGTACCTTTTGTGGTCAACCATTGCATTCTTCATCTTAAATTCTCACTCGTTGAGGTTTTTTGGTTAAATCTCCCTTCCTTATTTCGCCTGCCATCTCTATTGTCTTATTTTACTTTGGTATTGATGATAATTTCAGATTTCAATGGATATCATCCATCCTTATACCACATTTACTTTCGATTGTATCATCATTGTCTAAGCATATCTTAGTTCATCATCTAGCTTAGGATTGATTCAAGGCTCATTGTCATGGATGGACAATTATCAAAATTACTTACCTCTCACTAACAATGGAGGTATGAAATCATATTTACATCATCAACCTAATACATTTAAAAGCACAACCAATGATCATAATAGTCAATAACATGCATTACCAATGACTTCCTTGGTTTAACTGGTCAATTATCAAATTAAAGCTTATTTATAGGAAAATTGTTTCTAATCTCATTTTGGAATTATTATATCTTTCATTGCCAAATTAATTTTAGATCTTCCTATAAATCTCAATTTCATTCTATAGTAACAAGTACTATTTCTACAATAAGGGAAATTGGTTTCAAAGACACACGTTTTCAGATAATTAGTAATTAGTTTCAATCTATATGATTTCCATTAGTGAAAATTTTATATAAAATCATAATTAATTTTTTTTCCTAGTACATTATTGGATTCAAATTTTATTATTTCCTATTCAAGGGCTACAATTATCTATATATA
>JAMLFT010010989.1:0-11408 GCA_026544285.1 Pachyrhizus erosus
AAAGAAAGTAGAATATTACTCTAGGCAAGCTAACAAGGGAAAGAAAGCTATAGTCTTCCAACCTGGGGAATTAGTTTAAGTTCATCTTAGAAAGGATAGATTTCCTACCCAAAGAAAATCAAAACTTTTACCTAGGCGTGATGGTCCTTTCCAAATACTTGAAAGGATCAATGATAATGCTTATAGAGTAGATTTGCCTAAATCTTATGGAGTTTCTGCTACCTTTAATGTCACTGATCTTTCTCCTTTCATTTCAGGTGATCCAATTGAAGTTTTAGATTCGATGACGAATCCTCTTGAAGAAGCAGGGGATGAAGCATTCCTAGCTTCTACAAAGGATGAGACTCCTCAAGCTCTTCTTGGACCGTTGACAAGAGCCATGAGAAGAAGGCTTGAAGACAAACTCAACCTTCTCCTAATTGGGCCTTGGTAGTTAGTAATTTCTTTTTGGGCCTTGTATTTGGCCATTTGTAGTTTAGGAATGGATGGAGTGATTGTATTTTTAATTTTGGGCTTGTATTAAGGCCCATTAGTTTTAAGAATTGGGTCCTTAATGAGCTTGCTTCCTTTGTAAGGAGTCCAATCTGCCACTTAGCCTTGTGTAGCACAAGTTATTCAAGCTTTACAAGGAATTAGAAGTTTGCTTCTAGTCCCACATTGCTTGGAATGAGCTTTGGGATGAGTCTTAAGAGTCTATAAATAGAGACTCTCTCCTCCTCATTGTGGTTACAACTTCATGAATGATGACTCATTTTGAGATTTAGAGAAACTCTCTCTAGAACTCTAATCAGTAGTTCTTTTTTATCCCTACAAGACCTTGTTAGTCTTGTGGTGGATTTCTTCTTTTTCCTTATCTTCTTCTTAGGAAGAAGTGACAGATTCATTTTTGTCTTAGTCTATTTCTTTTGAGTTTGAAGCATCTTAAAGGTTGATGCAAGGCTCCATAGGAGGAACATAACATCAAATGTCATGAAAAAAGGCCATATTGCATTCCAATGTCCTAATAAGAAGACTATGATCTTGAGGGAGAATAATGAGGTCTCTAGTGCAAGTTTATCCCCACCACTAGATGCTTCTAGTAAAGAAGAGAGTGAATGTGAGGCTTTATGCCATGAGGGAGACTTGCTTATGGTGAGGCGCCTCTTAGGTAGTTTAGCCAAGGAGGATGACACTTCACAAAGGGAAAATATTTTTCTTTCAAGGTGCTTGGTTCTAGGGAAAGTTTGTTCACTTATTATTGATGAGGGGTAGTTGTATCAATGTTGCAAGTGTTAGGCTTGTTGAAAAATTGTGTCTTACTACTCTTCCTCACCCCAAACCCTACAAACTTCAATGGTTAAGTGATGAAGGAGAGTTGGTTGTTGATAAGCAAGTTATGATTACTTTTTCCATTGGCAAGTATGAAGATAAAGTCTTATGTGACGTAGTGTCTATGGAAGCAAGCCATATTCTTTTGGGAAGACCTTGACAGTTTGACAAGAAAGTTATTCATGATGGTCATTCAAACAAGTTCACATTTGTACATAAGGGGTGTAAAATCACTTTAGTAGCTATGACTCTTAGTCAAGTGTGTGAGGACCAAATAAAACAAGTTATGATACTAAATAAAACCTAAAAACTAGTAACAGTCAACATGACTTTTTATTGAAAATAATTAAATTAATATAACTTTTAATTAAATCCATCAAAGCTCACATCTTCCAAATGTATGCAATTAATCATCACCGGTTCTTCTAAATTCAAATTGATCTCACTTTTGATTAGGGTAGCAACTATCTTCTCTAGATCCCATTTTATCCTTTTTGCTCTGGCCCTTGTCATTGGTCCTTTGGTCTTTGTCTTCAATGAGCTTTTGTCTCTTGATAAGATCAAGGATAATAGACTCACTCAAGAACCCTAGAGTCACACGCTCACGTAAGAGTGTTTAGCCTCTAATTTTATTCTTTCCAAAAACTCCGTCATAATCTAATTACAATGGTTTAAATTTGCTCAACCCCACCAAAGAGTCAATTGGGTTGCATACTAAGAGGCCCAAAAATTATTAAACCAAATAAAACAAGTTATGATACTAAATAAAACTTGAAAACTAGTAACAACCAACATGATCTTTTATTGAAAATAATTAAATTAACATAATTTTTAATTAAATCTATCCAAGCCCACATATTCTAAATGTATGCAATTAATCATCGTGGTTCTTATAAATTCAAATTGATCTCACTTTTGAATAAGACAACAACTATCTTCTCTAGGTCCTATTTTATCCTTTTTGCTTGGACCCTTATCATTGATCCTTGAAGTTCCTTCAATGCCTTTAGGTCTTTGTCTTCAATAAGTTTTTCTTGATTTTCATCAAAGTACTTGTGTGTGTGTGTGAAATTTTTTGCTTGGAAACAACAAGGAGTAGTTGGTGTCTAATATCTATAGTACGATGGATTGGTTGATGCGAATTAACAATCTGGAAATTATTTTTATAGTCTTGCTTTAATAAACTTTTTAACAAGTACTTTTAGAAGAAGAAATAAAAAAAAAAGTAAAATGATTTGAACTTCTTCGGTAAGTTAATTATTCACTTTTTTTTTATCAATATATTTTAATTATGCACATAATTTTTATGGATGTTCTCTCATTTAACTTTGTCAAAAGTTGAGGTATATAAGTTTATTTAATTTATGGGAAAAATCCAATTCATTTTGTAAATCCTTACAGAGAAGTTTATTCAAACATGACGTATATCTGCTTGATTTTAAAATGAATCAAACCAACTTTTACCGGTGAAGCAAGCATATATTTTCCATGATTTTTAAAATCGCTTAATTTAGTTCATGTAGAACTAAGAATCATTTATTGCAGGTCACGTCAACCATTCTATTTTCTGGAAAATCTAGCTCCTGTTCGTATAAGTTTTTACCTTGATCTTGTTTTATGGGAAGTCTCTTGTCTTTGGTGGTTTTTTTACCTAGTTCTTCACTCCTTGAGCAAGGAGGTGGTGAACCGCCCAAGGGTTCGCTAGGATGGGCTATGGACACACATTTTGGCTATTTTGAAGCATTAATACAAAAGGTTGATGCAGAAGGTGCAGCGCTACAGTGGTCTGGATGGGTGGTGAGTTGTGCTGATTCTGACATTCCCAGCATATCTTCTATCCCTGCATATCATTAGAGCTTCATGTCTTGGTCGTTATTACTTATTTAAAATATACTGTTTCCATTTACTTAATATTTACTGCTTTGCTTGTGGCTTGGTCTGGACAAAGAGTTGAAGAGGCTTGTGGTTGAAACCACTGCCAACCAGGTAAACTACCCCTTCCACCTTCAATGCCCTTCCCTCTTTTCCATTTGATGCCAGTAGGCTACTTAGACCAGCAATAGCATATTAAAAAAAATGTTAGTAAATGAAAGTAGTCTCTTTGTTTTGGTTTGGTCTCCAATTTTGCCTTTTTGTATTGCTCTTGTATATTAAGTCACAACATTTAAGATCCTTTTATGTTATATTGCTATTACAAGTAGTCCATATTCCGTATGTTAAATCAATGAGATTCAACAAGTATGTATTGCTTCTCTGGGCTTTTTTAGTTAATTCAATTGACATTTTGAAGTAGGTTATACTCTAAACAACGCTTTATTATTGTAATATGGCTCTGTAAACTGGGTTTGACTTTTGGGGTTGAGTTTATTTGTAGGTATATATATACATAGTCCCTACAAGTTTGCTCTCCTTTTGAATATGGTTGCTATACTTTTTTCTTATTTGGAATTGGATCCTTACATTTTCTTAAATTTATAGTCAAGTCCTAACCTACCACCATAAATTCTTATATCTCTATGTAAAGAACATTTTGCCTGCTGGACAAAATGTATTGTATGCATATCGAACTATTTGTACCTTGTACACCAACAGTGTTTATTTGTCCTGCCACCATTTTGTCTTTTGGGATCCCTTTTTTATATTCATTTTCTCTCAGTCTAATAGGCAGCAATCTCTCAAGTTCTCATCTTTTTTAACATTAAGTCTAACCACAGGAGGACCTGCTGCCACCTGCCACCATATCTAATTAGTTTTTCCCTGCTTCATCTATGTGAACTCTTGATTCACTCTGTCTTGATGTCTTCCATTTTATGCTTTTCTGATCTGGCTCTTCAGCCATTATTACATTCACTTTATTGGTCTACACTCAACTACCTTAACACCAAGAGACCTCAAGTGAACCTTTTCTCTCTAGCTCTGTTTAATAACTACCCTCTGAATCCATGACTAACTTATAGTGGAAGAGAACAGAAGCTATTTGGTCTTTGTTCCTTTTCTTCTAGATCTGGTAAAACCGCAAGGGAAGTTTTAGTAATATCAGTTCAGTTTAATGAAGTTTTAGTGGTTAATGATTACAGGGAATTGATTACAAATTAATAAAATTACCAGGACTCAATTCCAAATTAAAAAAAAAAAAGTGTAGGGATCCATTTAAAATTGAATGACATTGTTGGAATGTGGAGGACTTCTACAAATGTTGATGGTGCTGTTCAGGATATAGAAAGATTTCTATAATGGAAGCTGGAGAGAAGAGGAGGAATTTGTTAAAGTTTTTCATCTTTTCTCAATCCTCATGCTCAGTTTTTTGAGCTTTAGCAGATCATGGTTTGCTCTGTGCATACAAATTGTTTTGGTTTGTTAATTTTCAAATGTAATTTTGAACATTTTATTTGCAGGATCCACTGGTTACTAAGGGACCAAATTTGGTTCCATTGCTTGGTATTGATGTTTGGGAGCATGCGTACTACTTACAGGTAAAATTTTGAACTTGGTGATCCATTAGTGGCTGCGTGGTTTTGGAAATAAGTTTGTATGATTTCATCACTTACATATTTTGAAACCCATCGTGCTATTATTTGACAACAAAAAGAAAAGGGAAACACATAGAACACACTTTCTGAGATTCCTAGATGCACATCTGTTGTCAAAATAATTTCTGATGCATGCTTGTTTTTCTTATTGCAGTACAATAATGTCAGACCGGACTATCTGAAGAACATTTGGAAATTTATTAATTGGAAATATGCCAGTGAAGTGTATGAGAAAGAGAGCTCTTAGTCTGAAAGTGCTACCTGATATAGCACTTGAGATGACAGATTTGCAGCAGGGTAAGGGATGTGGAATAAAATGATGTGATGTAATAGATAACACAAACTATTTTATTTAGTTCTACTGAAGAACCTCGAGCATTATATGGCTGCATTTCTAGTTCCAAGTTGCCCGTCTCTTATGGATTTTCTGATAATCATTTAAGATACTATTCCTTGCCAGTGATGTATACTTTTTGGTTCTAGGGTGTGATCCTTTTACTTGAATAAGGAGTAGAATTCTGAAATTCAAGCTCAACATAGTTTCATTTTGTTGGATGAACAAGTTGGAGTTGTTATCGCATGTATGGTCATGACTATTTATGGGAAAATTACTTTTAAAAAGAAATCTTTAAAAGTTAGAGGATAAAATAAATATTTTTTAAAATAAATTAATCCAAATTTATCCTCATAATTTATTTTCTTAAAATTTAATAATTATAATAAATAACTAATTTTAACTATTAAATTTCAAGAAAATAAATGAAACAATGAAAAGTAACTTTTTTAAACTTACTCTTGGAGTAATTCGATTCCTCTATATATATATGGGTTTGACCAAAACTCAATTAAGGGTATGTTAGGAAAGATATTGGATTGAATGCAACTCGTGTTTTTCTTTATCCACTAGAGTGCTTCTTTCTCCATTTGCAGCTTTGGAAAGTGTGAACAGGAACATTTGCAAGGCTGCAAATGACATATCAGACACACATTAAGATGATGTAAGTTGTTATGAAGAAATAGAGATTTAATTATTCTTGAACATTGACTTCCTTGAATTTTGTTGTGTCTCCTCTCTTTTTATGATAATGTTTCCTCTCTCAAAATTAATTTTCTATGAACTAATATCTCATTACTCAATTGCAGATTTCACTTAACTTTGGTTCTTACTGCAACAATATGCTGCTAGATGATGAAGTGCATATTTGATTTGCATTTTACTTTCAGTTTTCATAAAATTAGAACAGGAACAAAAGCATGTAGAGGTTGTGTTTTTGAGCTTATTACCCTGGCTAGGTATTGATCAATTGGAAAAGGAATACAGTAAAAATAAAGTATTCATTTTTTTCCTAAATGAATAATTTCCTAGGCTGAACGTGTCCATAATCAATTTTGTTGAAGATGTTTGTTTGTGTACTTTATCCTTTTACTTTTCGTGACCGTGATACTGGCACATGAATTGAAGTACTTTTTAGTTAAATTCAGTGTCCTGAGGTAACAACACTAAGCAAAAGTAATTAAAGAGAATTAGATGAACTTTTCATAATCAGGATATGTTTAGGCAATCATGTCAGGGCATACCTAGGCCTTTGGTGCTTTACTTACGTTTATAAAGTGGTGGGGGCATCTTCGCAAGTAGAAAAAAGGAAATTCTATGGGAAGCTGTGGCTTATGTTTAATGTGTAAATTGACTGTAATATAATTGTTGTGGTGTTAAAGTGAACATCAAAACTTGTGAGAAGTCTGTGAATCAATAAGTCAGGTGTTTGAAAAGTTACCATTTCTCTTGTATAACTATTTATGTCATGTTTATAAGCTGTGAGTACATTCTAAATGTAATGTTTTCTACAAGAGATAAATTTAGCTTGTGATCAAATTGAACACATGTAGAAAGGATGTTGTCTTAGTACATGGAACGATTGCTATCGGACAGTATGTCCAGAATAATTAAGGGGGGAGGAGGGAAAATGGCCTTTTGATGGAATGAACACATTGTTTAGATGAATTAGATTTATTTGTGGGGACGGGACGGTAGTTTATACCAAAACTATCTTTTTTAGCATTAATTTATGGTATGTAATTGCGTAGATTGAAACATGTCTACCTTGAGGTGATGAACTTTTGTTCATTGAATTATGATTACATTTTCCTTTGGTTCAATAGTAATTCTAACCGGTGATTGACCATTTCCTGTTTTATATTCTATTAAGCTTTCTTTTTTTGTGCTTACTTTGGTTCTTCATTTGCTTTATCAAGTGGGCGATTGTATATCTGGCACAGCAAAAACCGCTTATAGTACCTATACTTTATGCATAATGTGAATCACTGGTTGGACGCTGGAGAGAAGTTGATTTTCAAGCTTTATTATATTTGTTTGTTAGGTTCTATTTTCAACGAAGAATGCATACAAATGTTCTGATATCCTCAAAATTTGTATTCTTTCCAATAGTGATGTCTGTATAATTCTTCAACGTCATGTTGAAGTTTGTTATGTTTTTTCTTTACATAGGGCGGTCAATGCTAGAATATTAGAAATAGAGGCAATCTCTTTTTATTGAACGTTACATAAATTATCACGAATACCATAGTTAGTTAACATAATATGTTAAATATATCTTTTATTTATGATTTATATAGGACATGATATTGATTCAAATTATAAAAAAAATGTTACTTTTTATATCAATTACTTTCTTCTTTTTCTTTTTAAAAAATACATTTTTTGTTTACAGTCCACCTCTTTTACTTTTATGTTTTGATTTCAAAGATTCGATTAATCTCTTTATAATGTCTATATACAGTGGCTTTTAACTATTCTTAATTATTCTGCATTTTTTTTTTCATTTGCATTAACTTTAGGAAACAAAAAAGAATAAAATTAAACACAAAAGTGCAGAATAGTTAAGAATAGCCCATTTGTATAATGATATAAAGCATAAAATATTTTAATTAAAATTAATAATAATCATTAATTTTTCACTGTAATAATTATTTTTAGAGTGAAAATGTTAATTCTTTACTGATATTATTCATATTACATATGTAATAGTATTTAATGATTTATTTAATGGTTTATAATATATTTAAGGTTATCATTTTGTTATAGGTTCTTTAACTATTTAAAATATTCTAATTAGATTTTTGAACTATTTGATTTTTTTTAGTTTTGAATTTGTATTTATTTTTCAAAAATTATTTCTAAAAGACCAAAAAAATACTATTTTTTAAAAATCAAATTGATATTTAAACTATTTTATACAAATAATAAATTTAGGTTTGACAAAAATTTACAAATAATAAAAGAATAATAGTTTCATTAGGTATTATAAAAAAAGAATTAACCAAAATTGGGTATATATGCATATTTGATGGACGTTTGGTATTTTATATTTACTTTTTTCATGTGTTTTGAGTTGTTATTTATTTAATTGAATTATCCATTCTAATATTATTAACTTTTGAACCATTTTTATGAATAATATAAAATGTTTTAGTAAAGAATTATCAAAATTTCTACTATAGCAATTATGATGAAAATATAATAAATTTATCCAATATATACATTAAATATTTACAATAATATTCATGTAACGACATAAGAAATAAAATTAAAAGAATTAATGTCAGACGTGGACAAACATTAGGTTTCTCAAAAATATATTGTTTTGATGATAATAAAACAATATTATAATTTGATGTTTACTAATGGATTAATAAGTATGTTGATAGGAATATGTCATAAACAATGTAAGGATAGTAATTCTTTCACTTAGACGTATAAGACATAGGCAAAAATGTTAGACTTCCTAAGTATTAAAAGACATTGAATATATTCAATTGATATTTTCATGAATATGCATTCAACATTTGTTTACAAAAATTTATATGCCTTAGATGTATAATTGAAAAATGCATACTAAATCAACATACGTTTAAAAGAACATATTTGCTTTCTACTAATATCTATAGTGTCTAAACCAATGTTACACATTTTTTAATGCCTATAACAGTTGTAATCTTAGTTTATTTATGATTTTATCCTTATTGTGTTTTTAACATTTAAATTTAAATAAACATTTAATGAAAGACAATACACATGGTGGAAATAAATAAACTTCTAAATCTAAAGGACTTTTGAACTCTAAAGTTTATCATTTAAGGAAAGATTAAAGTAAGAATATTTTTACCAAAGCTTAGAAAGAAAAAAGAGAACAAGACAAATGACAAGTATATTGTCTCTCCTCTAATGATAGTTGAACTCTTACAATATAAAGGCACAAAGAAGAGTCTGCATTTAATGCACAAATGGAATAGAAACTTTTGAATGAACTTTATCCTAAATTTTCATATGTTTTAAATCTCTTCTTGAGATTCTGCTTTGTAAATCTTTCATATCTTTAGCTCTGCTAAATGGTAATATGCACTAAACTTTTCATATATTCACTTTATGAGTTATCTTGTAAAATATTTGTGAAAGACATAAGTGACTTAGTGTAAAAGAATACTTAGAACAACTTAATCAGATGATTAAGTCTTGTAGTTAGAAGTGAGAATGATAAAATATTTGGGTTGGAAAGTTAGAAGTGACTTAGAAAATACTTGTGTATAACTAGAAGTGACAAAGTTTTTTACTCAGTTTGTAATTAGTTTTTGATTAGTGAAATCCCTCGAACGTAACTCAAGAGTTATAATAAACTAGTATAAAACGTTTGTGTTGTGTTTTATCCATTACCTTTTTATACGTCTTATTTTTGTGAAATTTTTTTCTAGTTGTTTACATGTCTCTTTAAAAGTTTTGCAAAAACCTTGTGAAAATCACACACACACTATTCAATCTCCCATTTTTAGTGTGTTTTATAATCCTTTAATTAAAATCTCATGCATCGTGTGACACCTTAAATTATCTTCCCTTTTAAAAAACACATTAACCTTCATCTTAAATTATTTAGATTTCTTTAATTATAACTTCAGACACTTTACAAAGACATTTTCGGATATATTTCTTATTAAAAAATTCTACAAGATTCGTTTAAACTTCAAAAATTAAACGTCTCTGAAAGAAAAAATTCCAAAAAGAGTTTAACGTTTAAGAAATCGTCTACACAAGTCTTCATAAAACTTTTATTAGCTAGATAAGAGTTGTGCAAACATATTGTTTCCATAAGCGTGTATAAGGCAATGAAATTTTAGCAGAATTGACTTTAAATGTATAAAATATAATGTGAAGAATAATAAATCACATACATGAGAGATTCATTAGACTGATTCTTACCAACATCAGTGCAATTCATTCATATAATAGTCACTAGAATAATAATACTCTAGGAGTGCCAATATACAGATTAGGGGTGCAAAAAAAATAAAGTTTTTCAAAAAAAGGATTTACAATGCTCATTTACAAAAATGACCTAGTCTACCCATACCCAATATATATATCTACCCTGTGAGTTGTACATCATATCCTCCCTCTATGTAGATCCCTTAGATGGATTCTCCTCATATAGTGGATCGTGGACCTATTGTCCCTCAATGGTCTGCACTGCCAAGCGAAAGATCGTTTGATAAAATCTTGACATCAATATCTAAAAAAAAAATGGGAATGTGAGGAGTGAGTCTTCCTTCCAAACTGAGTCCACAATCACACGTACAAGACGCACTCACTCACTCTCATTCTCGCTGTCATGTCTTATTTACTTCACTAGTAGATGTATATTTGGGCCCACATGCCTCTTGACTTCCAAATCACAAAGGTCTTACATAACATATATTCATTATTATTTGCTTTCGGGTGACGATTGAGAGTACATATCTTGTTTGGTACTCGAATCAGGATTGTATCGACCAACCATGGTAATTTTCATATTCGTCAAGGACGCCAAGCCGACCACGTGAGTCCCTCTGCCCTAAAAGTTATCACAACTTAACACCTCAACACTACCTCCTAGGACTCTTTAAGCATATTGACATTTCTCAAGTATCATTCTATAGTCAACCCATGCAATCTCCAATCTTTAAATTCCTCACACATGGCTTTATCGTATCTATCATCAACCACCTTCATCACCATCGCGACCGAGTCTCAATCAAATCACTAGTACTGACACGATTGACTCATCACAAGGGCAAAACTTGCCTTTATCAGCTCTCACATAAATATAGTAATCGTGTTCTCATCTCAATATCAGGCTCTCTAGTCATAACTCATCAGGTCCTACGACCATAGGCACTTCGGCCTCACAAATAATCAACTTTCTTGAGATTCGCTGCCCATCAGTCTCTGCAAACTCATCAACTCGTCCATTCATCGAGTTCAACACATTCATATTTTTCACAATTTCAATACCACACTCACCTCTGTTGCCAGAGGTGATCAAACAAAGTCTCGTCTACCGAGACTCTATCAATTCATTTGGGTTGTCCCGTTGGGTACAACGGTCCCTCCAATAAAACCATTTTAAAAGGCACTTTTGACATCCATTTGAAAAAAAATTAATGTTTTTATGAGCAATAAAGGTAAGAAGAATTTTATAACTTTCAATCTAGCAACTAGAGCAAAAGTTTTTCTAAAGTCAA